>JALLPD010010018.1:0-10083 GCA_036940065.1 Cyclotella cf. meneghiniana
GCTCCCATTTATATTGGTTGATTGTTGTGTTTGATTCACAGTGACATTAGTGATAGTGGCTATATTGTCAGGCTAAGTTGGAAATGTTGGCATCGTGTCGTGTTTCTGGATCCCCCTAAATGACATTTCATCCAGACACATGCTGACGTGTTGCAAAAACGTCGGGAATTTCCGCCCAACATTTTGTCAAATTCTGTCATCCGGACAATGTTAGATGACATGACATGTTGTGTCGGGACAATGTCAGCCATTATGTTGGCTGATTCTTTTGGACATAAAGAAAAATCAGCACAGCTTTGCAGACAATTGCACCGTAATAGTGTGATTCGGTGCAAGAAAGTCACGAAAACGGTATTGTATGCGTAAATTCACGTATACGTCCCATTTTGTTCCTAAAAAATGACCGTTACTTCTCTCGGAGTAATGGCCGCATGAGTCATGGATATGGCTGGGCAGTCGTGCGGTGACATGTCAGCCAACATGTGACCCAGCCTTGAATCCAGTCACAACGTTGGCAACATGGTGACATTGGCTCAATTCCAGGTGTCATTGTTGGCATCATGGTGACACACGCCAACATATCACCGACATTTCCAACTAAGTTGTCAGGCTCAATTGTTGAGTCATCACAGCCTCTCTCCCCTCTTGTATTGCTTAAGTTGATTGTTGGGTTTGTTGGTAATAGGCCCATAGCTCTCTGCCCCTTTGCCATCATTGCTTACCTTTTTCAAAGTTGATGGTTGCATGTTTGCAGCTGATTTGGGAAAGATGGGATGAAACTTGAGATTTCATGTAAGTTCTTTGTGAAAAATTGAAAAATACAATGAGCTCACCTTTTTTTGACCTCAAAGTACCCCCACTTCCTCCCACCTTCAAGAGAGATGGAGTGAGTTAGTGAGCAGAGTTGGCAGAGTCAAAAATGGTGCTGCTCTTCTTCCTGGATCGCTGGAATTCAGTGATGTTGGACATCTGAGTCCACAATCTCTCAGGAAGAAGAACTCAATGGTTTTTCCTTCACACATGGATCAGAGCATAGTGTCAACTGCGCGCATTTATAAGGAGAACAGCACTCATCTGGGATCAAAAAAGAAGCAATATTTGCTGAGATATTGCAAATTCCAGTCGTGGCCGGGTTGTCACCATGGTTGATCTGTATTTTTTAATGTAAATGATTTGTGATTATGGTACTTGAGCCATATCCACAAAATACTGGCATACCTCATACATAAGTTAATAACTGGTACAGATCCATATGTAGGATACTGTATCAAACATACAGACCAGTACCATGTGAATAAAAAATCATGTCTGTCTTTGCATTTTCTGTGAAGGCACTAATAATATAATTTGTTAGGTGAAAAAAATCCAACTAACTCCCGTGCACTTTTTTGTGAAAAATTATAAATGATATAACATATAAAAAATACTAGCTTCATGCAATATGATCAAAATTGAATTATGTTACATAATTAGAAAATGTGCACAAAAAAGTGCACAAGAGGAATATTTGCGCACAAAAAGCTGCATGGTTTGTGCACAAAAGTTGACTATGTATAATTATCCTTACTTCTATGAGTTTTGGCCATTTTTGACATGTCAGCTAATCTTTTTGGTTGCACCAAAAACAAAATATGTAGAAATACATATGAATTCATAATATTTTCATGATGGTAACTTAGCATGCAATTTATGAGATATGGTTATCAAGCTTTTTACATCCAAAACATTTGTATTTACATTGCAGCTTGCGTTCATTACAAGACTACACATAATAGACCAGATAACATGAAATCCCCAACACAGCAGCAAGAAACTCTCCCTCTCAATGTTAAGAACATCTCAAGAATTGATGTCATCCATTTTAGATGCTGAGTATCCCAACAAGTTCCGCAAGGCATTACAAGTAGCCGCATTGAACCAAATCATCTTAGACCTTGTTCTAGCTGAAAAAGGTCTCTCTTCAGGCAGCAAATGTCTTGAAAAGAGCAACAACTGCTATGAAAAGGCAATTTTGTCACTGCAGTCTGTTGGAGTTACCACAAACAAAACTGCCCCACAGAAAAGAGTGCCAAGGGCATTGCAAGAGGAAAGCAGCAAGAAGAAAGAAATTTACATTGGAACTTCAAATTTGTCAGAGGTGTCAAGCATATAAACACTGAAGTCAATGACTCGCCTTGAACTGAGAATGTGGAAGACAATTCTCTTGAGATACAATTCTCTTGAGATTGACGAATTTCCTGAGGTCCACAATCATCCTGACATGAAAATTTTCCTGAAGTTGATTCTGGTGTAACTGGAGGCCATCCTAAAGGGAGAACAATGAAATAGAAGAAAGAGGTTGAGGTCAGAGACAGGAAATGCATTGATTCAGTTGTTGAAGTGCATTGAAAACAAGTTCAATCAACACTATCAGCAGGAAAGAATGTTGAGAGTAGGTTTTTGAAACAACTGATTGATGACATGAAGACAGAGTTTGGCATTCTTGAGTGAACTGCGGTGCTCCTCTGGCTACACAGCTTAGTTGGAAATGTTGGAAACATGCGGGCACATGTTGCCAGAATGCCAACATTTTTGGCTAAAAATCTGCTGACATCAAATGTTGCCAATGCCATGACTGGATTCTTGGCTGGGTCACATGCTGGCTGATGTGTTGCAGCATGACTGCCCAGCAATATCCATGATTATCAGGCTGTTACTCTGATGGAGGTCATGGTAACTTTTAATGGAAAAAAATATTTTAGATGTATATAAATGCATTAGACATCATTTTTGCTACTTTCTCATACCGAATTGCACAATTATGGTAAAATTTTGGTGTAGCTTTGCTGCTTTTTCATTATGTCCAAAAGATTCAGCTGGCAAGTTGGCAAAATCTTGGCTGATGTCCTGCCAACATGTTGTTTGGCAGGTTGGGATGACATTTTTTGCAGAATGTCGGGCCAATATTTTTGACATTTTGCCAAAATGACAGCACATGTCAGAACAACATGTCATTTGGGGGGTCTTGGCAACATGAAACAATGCTGACATTTCCAACTGAGGCTACACATCATGGCTCAAAGTCTCCATTAGAAGAAGTTGAAGTGTGCTTTAAATTTGCATTCAGATGGGCAAATTTTGACATCTGTTGAATTTCATGAAGCCATCCAGCTGATGAATGACCTCATTTGTCAGACGGCTATCCAACAGAAACTGAGTGAGTTCCAAAATAGCTGAAAGCTTGGCAGTGAGAATTTTGATCATGGTAGCATAACCATGGCTTGGTGGAGATGTTGCTGAGGAATCTCAAACACAAAATTGTTACTAAATGTGGTGGAAAAGTGCACTTAATCATTTCGATTGGACAACATTACCAAACATTAAACAGATGTACAAAGTGATATATGATGAGCTGGTAGATGCCAATGTTGCAATCCAACTAGAGACAGTCATCTTTTTGGATGTTGTGGGTACCCCTGTTAATGAGACAGAATGATATGGAATGGAGCAAACAATCAAAATAACAAGTTCTGGATGGATACTGTTTGCAAATGAGAGTGGCGTTTTGACTTTGTAAAAAAGAATGGACATGTTGGCAGGCAGCGATTCATTGTTGAAAAAGGAGCTGTGCTTCAAATAGTGGCATCAACAGCATACCACAAGTTTACATTACTTCCGTTTACATCAGCATCCAGAGAGGCAGTCTGTTGCATTGTGATCTTTCAGGGCAAACAAGGTGAGGTTCCATCCACTTGGAGGACTGGTGTTGATCACAGCATTACTCCAATTTTGGATTTGGATGGAAAACAAGTCAACACGAACACAAACTTTGGCAAGGGAAAGTATTTTCCAGGAGGACCAACATGCACATACAACAGAAAAGTGATTAACTGTCTTACCTTCATTTCTGAAAGTGGCAATATTGCGGGGGGCATCTTGGTTGCAATCCTAGCATACTTTGATGAAATCAAGCTCTTTCTCCATGCCCCAGGAGGACCCATTTCAGTTTTAATTGTTGACAGCCACCAAAGTTGAATTGATTCCAAGTTTGTTGAATATATCAGTAATGTAACGCATCTCTGGAAGGTTTGTCTTGGGGTTCCATATCCCACAACATTATGGCAGGTTTGAGATGGATCTGAGCAGAATGGTATGGCTAAGTCAGAGTGGTACTGAGAAAAAGCATCACTTCTTGTTTGGAAAAATGAACACAGCTTACCTTGCACAATCTACCTTGAAAATGTCATGCCACTGCTAAACAACATTTTTTACAAGTCATATGACAACATTGCCAACAACAAAAAAGCTGTTCCAGTTTGTGGGTGGTATCCTCTCAACATGAATCTCCTGGAGCACCTATCTCTTGCAGCAACACCCACTCCTCCAGTTGGCATTAATTTTGAAGATGGTTTGGCAGCATCAGTTCTGGACAGAATTCTCATTGAACGGAGCCAATCAGAAGGTGCAAAGAAGGCAGATGAGAACAGGAAGTGCGCAAGTGACTCGATTGTCAAAAACATACAAAAGTCTCAGTGTCTCACCTCTGGAGTTTTGACTCAGAACGCTGTCCACAGCCTCAATGATCCAAGGTTTCTAATGCTCTTTTGCCAGTACATTCAGTAAAATGCTGAGAAAGCAGAAGAGAAGAAATCAAAGAGGTAGGAGAAGGCAAAAAAATTAGCAAGGGCAATCAACAAAATGCGGCAAAATATGGTCATGAAAAGGATCATTGTTTTGAGTTATGCAACAATCTTGAGTATGGGGTATATCTGCAATATAAAAAGCAGAAAGGATCAGACCATGCCAAAGGATCTGCCAGCATGGAGAGCACAGTGCATTGAATGGATGACATGTCCCCCCTGCCAACATCCCCAAGTTAAAGAGAAGATGTAAATAGTCTTAATGGTGTTCAGGATTGCAAGAGGGATTCAGTGCAGAGGCTGCTTGGGATGGCAACAACCCAAGTATCCCCTTTTCTTTGGAGAGAGGTGATGATGATGATGAATATGGATGGGGTCAAGAGGCACAAATGTGAACAGTTCTAATGAATGAGATGAATTGGGGGTGGCATAAGCCTTTTTGTTATGATTTTTTCAGCCAATGCCATATCCCACTAGTGCCTAGCACCAGAACAATCAAGCAGCCACTGCTATGACAAAAGGTCATTGAGGTTGAGGAAATTGACCAATTCATATTTTTTCCTCATAGCACTATAATGTCATTAGACATAAAATAGAAACTAAGAAGTGCAATAAATCTATGATAGACTATTTGGATACAACAATCAACCATCTGCAATAACATGCTAACACTAAATCTCTATGGCTCTTCTCCAAAGGCATAGCCAAAAACAGTTGCTTGTTGGCCTCCAAGCCTCCCACGGTTGTCATGCACACTCACAAGACGAAAGCTCATAGTGCGCTGGTACTGCATGTGTACCTCCTGATTCCCCATTTCATCAGTCACCGTGATATCTTCGACCCCAGCAGTGCGCCAATTTCCCCAATGGGGAACTACATCACCCTCAATGCATTTGAAAGGGAGATTAAGAACCTGCGCTTCACCCATAACCCAACGCTCCAAACCAGAAGTACGCATGCGAATGGGCTGAATAACCATTTCATTGCGTGATTGGACGCGGGCATGGTCTTCACTCCAATCAGCCCCCATCACGGTGTGGAGATAGCCCTCCTCAAAAAACCACTTGGGGGCAGCCATACAGGTTGCAAACTTCATCCCACCTGGCAAGACTTTTGCAAGCCTTNTTGGGGGCAGCCATACAGGTTGCAAACTTCATCCCACCTGGCAAGACTTTTGCAAGCCTTAGGTAACTTGTGGGGAGGTTACACACTTGGAACTCAAGGTGTACAATGTCCTTCTCCCCATCCTTCTCCCTGTGTCTGCTCCATGGGAAAGTATAGGTGCAAGAGTAGTTGGGACTTGAGGCAAGGGCAGTGGTCTCAAGCATGTCAATGACATCATCAACAGAGTCCTTCTTGGGGCTCTTTTTGCTGGTGGTACGATGAGCAGCTGCTTTCTTGGATGACATGTCTTGTTTGGCCTCTTCCTTGAGGGCTTGAAGTTCTTCCTCGTCTTCCTCAACAAAATCTGACAAAGCAACGGAAGAACCGTCAGATTCGTCCTGGTTGAAATCGCTGTCCTCTGAGCTTCTGTAGGACTCCTCCTCGATCGCCTCGTTAACTTGAAGGAGGTGAGTGTCATGATACAAAAACATAGTGAGTTTGTCACAGTCATCCCTTCATACAACTTACCTTTGTTGTATAGGTCTTGTGCTTTCCCTACATGATACTCTGCGACTGATGAGTTCCAATTCTTGCGGAAAGTTTCGTATGGGCGATCGGGATAGAACCGCTTTCGGATTGTTTCGATGTAGGCCTTGTCGGTGCGTTCGGGGTTTATTTCTTTGTTGAAGATTCGTTGACGGAAGCCTGCTTTCAGTTCTGCACTCCACTTCTTGGTACGGGACGGGGCCATCTTTGTGCAGACCAGTTGGATTGAGTTATGGTATTATCGGACAAAATTTCTTGTCTTCCAGAAATGTTTAATCCAGCAACGTACATTTTGAAATTGAGTCGTGCTTTCTCGGAAATAGTCTTATTTCTCGGAAACGGCTTATATCTCGGAAATAGCACTATAAATAAGACTATTTCCGAGATATAAGCCTATTCCCAAGGAATAAGCCTATTCCCGAGGAATAAGGCTATTCCCGAGAGCTACGTGAACATCTACTATTCCTATGTAGACATGCTTCTTATTTCCGAAAAATAAGCCTTTTCCGAGAGATAAGACAATCGCCGAGAAATAAGACTATAACCGAGACTCGGTTTTAGTCTTATTTCTCGGCGATTGTCTCATCTCTCGGTTATTGTCTTATTTTTTTCATTGAATTTATTAAGCCATTCCATTTGAACATGCTCATTCCGTCAATTCTGGTCATATTAATATACATTTATTAAGGTCTGAAATATTTGCGCTGATGTTATTGACACCATTGACAACTACCTCATCATCACTTCAAGAACCCGCAAGCCACGATCACAGGTCTCTGCGCTTTTCATGGTCTTCGATTTTTGACATCGGCGCCAAGACAACAAAAGCAAGACAGTCTGCGATCAAGTCCGCCACCTACTTCTTCGATGAATATGGACGACGATCTTCCACGAGCGAAGAGGCAGCGGGACATCACTACTGTCGAAGACTTCTACCGCCTTGCCAAGGATGTGCAGCGCCGTACTGGGCAAAAATTGGCCGCAGATGGCACGGAGGATCAACGCTTTCGTGAGTACTTTGGCACAGGTGTTGCTGTGGCCATTAACGCTTGGTCGTTGCTCACAGAGAATGACCTGCTGCCTGAGAATGCTGCAAAGTGTCACTTGCTGTGGGCGATGTACTTTTTAAAGTGCTACCCGCGAACTGAAGAAGGATGTTCTGCCGCTGCATCTGAAAATGGTGCTGTGGACCCCAAAACTTGGCGTAAGCACATCTGGCCATTGATCTATGCACTCTCAGACCTTGAAAGTGCTGTGGTGAGTTTGTGCATTGACCTTTTGCCATCAAAATATTCTTCTAACATGCCTTTTCTTTTCCAGATTACATTTGAAGACAGGAAATTAAATAAACGACATGATACTCACCTTAGCGTGGACTGCACTGACTGCAGGATCCAGCAGAACGGTCGGGGTTTTGCCTCCTACAAGTTCAGCGGCAAGTCTGGATTGCGCTATGAGGTTGCATTGGGAATTTTGTCAGGGGAGATAAAGTGGTTGAATGGGCCATATCCCTGCAAGGATTGGCCTGATATCAACATTTTTTGTGATGGTCTGATGAAGGAACTTGAGCTTGGTGAGAGGGTGGAGGCAGATGATGGTTATGTTGGTGAGAGTCCATACGTGACAAAAGTGCCTTCTGCGGTGTTGACTCGTTCTTCTGAGGAGGCTGATGCTATGCAAAAGAGAGTTCAGGGGCGGCATGAGACTGTGAATGCTCGTCTCAAGAGCTTTCGGGTCCTTGAACAAGTTTACCGCCACGAGGCAACACAACATGGCTATGTTTTTCGGGCAGTTGCTGTTCTTGTGCAGTTGTCCATTAAAAATGGCGATCCTCTTTTTGGTGTGAATTATAAAGTAGTTTTCTAATGTAATCATAAATAATTTTGCCAACTCTCTTTAATTGCAATTAATTAAATAATACTTTCTATTAATTTTTCTGCTTATGTTAAGGTCACTTTATATAGACCAGTTCCCTCAACCTCATTTGATGATTCAAAATATAGCAAGAACTTATCATTTACCTTGCGTTGAAGCTTTTGCAGCCACTGCAGCCAAAGCCATTGCACTGGTGCTGCTGCAGCAATTGTATTGGCGTTGGTGCCACAGCAGTGGTCAGAGAGCACTGGCGCCACTGTCATAAGGTGAGTCAATGCTGTAAAAAAATCATTTATTGCTCCAACCTGGCAACAACTTACCAAATGTGTGGACTCCGCCACTGCTGCTACCTCAGCAATTGCATTGGTGCCACTGCCATAGCAATTACATTGGTGCCAGTGCCAAAGCAGTGACCAGATCACTCTGGTGCCACTGTCGTAACGTGAGTCAACACTGTAAAAAATTCATTTGTTGCTCCGAACTAGCAACAACTTACCTAATGCTCAGACTCTGCCATTGCCGCTGCCGCCGCTGCCTCAGCAAATGCACTGATGCCACTGCTGCAGAATTGCATTGGTGTCGGTGCCACAGCAGTGGACAAATGGCTCTGATGCCACTGTTGCAAGTTGAGTCAATGCTGTAAAAAATTCATATTTTGCTCCAAACTAGCAACATTTCCCTAATGTGTGGACTCCGCCACCACCACTGCTGCCACCACTGCAGCAGCAGCAGCAATTGCAGTGCTGCCACTGCCACATAAACTGTGTTGGCATTGAAGCCACAGCAGTGGACAGGCTCTGGCACCACAGCTGTAGCAATGATTCGAATTTGTACAAAAAAGTCATATCTCATTTGCAACTTGCAACTACTTAAGCATGCACAGCTGCTCTCTTTCCCCCTTCATCTAATCCCCACAAAAGCACAGAAGAAGGCATACAGGAGAGAAAAGTGTAACGTTATGTCTGGGAGGGGGGATGGCGAATGGTGAAGAATTATTTTGGGGGAGTTAATTTCCAGTGCGGTCCCATGTTAAGTGGCTGCAGCTAACTTTAATTATGAGTTGTGGTAGGTTCCATATCTTAAAAATTGGCTAACAATTTTTCTACATGAAAACATACCAGCTTCTATGAGAACTATTACAAACTAAAACCTCAAAAAAATGATTTTGGGAAACCTAGAAGAACAATGGTTTCTTAAGGACCTTGGATTCTGAGGAACTATACTTGAGCTTCTCAGATGGTCCCTGAGCAATCTGCTGTTTTACATTTGCACTGGGTGCATTTGGAACTTTGATATTGGGTACCAAAGACTGGGTACAATACCTGACATTTTTGTAGTTCATAATAGTTTTCTACTGGTAGCAGTCCGTAGCAAAAAATTGTTACGTGATGTGACATGCTGCGACCATTATATAATAGCTGCAGTTATGGGCTTCACTAGGGGCTGTAAAACTTTTGATCATTTTATCATTATCATTATCATTATCATTACAAAAATGTACNATTTCGATTATTTAGTGGTGTAGTATTTCTTAACGCATGCCGTGATAAATTTCCCGTCAAATTTGACAATCGCACACACAATGGAAAAAAGTTTGACTGCCCCAGAGTGACTTCATTTTGGATTCATTATGGTACCACACCTTTTTTATTCAATTTTTTAGGCTTCTTGTTGCATCAGAAAGCACTCGTGTGTCAGGTTTCTCCTCACTTCTGACCATGCAGCATAATCATTCATCATATGGTACGAACAAGCTTGCATATTCAGACACTTCAACATCTTCTTGCAATGTACAGGAATGCGACCCGTCTCTTTGTGCTGGTCCATGATGTTGAATTCAGTGTTAAGAAATCATTCAATGCACTGCAAACAAATTGTTCGTAAGCTGTTAGTAAAATGAAATGGCTTACTAACGATCGCACATACGATTTATAGTATT
>JALLPD010010216.1:0-23429 GCA_036940065.1 Cyclotella cf. meneghiniana
GTGCATCTGCGCGTATTTCGTACGCACGTGAATTTTTACGATCGTGTGCGCGATCTCATTTAGCGATTGGGTGCACGATCGCACGAACAATCTTTTCGGGCGGTCCAGGGTTCGAACCCCTGGGCTTGCACGCAATCGATTTTTGTGGGTCCAGGGTTCAAACCCCTGCCCATGCAGCACGATCCTTTCATGGGTCCAGGGTTCGATTCCCTGTCTGATTGCCTGTTTTAGGCCCGGTGTATCCTTGGCCTACGTCATGCCTACCATCCA
Source organism: Cyclotella cf. meneghiniana (assembly GCA_036940065.1). NCBI lineage: Eukaryota > Bacillariophyta > Thalassiosirophyceae > Thalassiosirales > Thalassiosiraceae > Cyclotella > Cyclotella cf. meneghiniana. The sequence continues at coordinate 271 of JALLPD010010216.1, forward strand.
ACAAATGCAAGCAGCACAGCAACTTGAGCATGAAGCAGCTATGAGGATGACAGCAGCTCCAGGATGGCCAAACGATCCCCAACTTGTGCTTACAATGCATCAAATTCCTTGTGATGTCACCACAGCTTTTGAACCCGCATTTGGTGATGGCCTGATGAATCCTGCCAACAGGTGGATTAAATAACTAATAGCATGTGATGGTGCAATTTATGATGAGAGATAAGTGAAGCCATGTATTGACCTCCTAACTTTTTCATTTTTCTTCCAATCCCACCACAATATTGTCATCTTAAAAACACAAGAGGAAGTATCGCTACCATTGATATTGAGAGAGTCTTATGAGATTTCTGTCCAAACTCAATGTAGGGATTGAATCATTATTTGAATCAGTATCATCTCCACGTGGACCATGTTTGATCCCCTTTTTCATGATTGCTTAACAGGATATGTCCATCTAGAAAGTGATGCCCATGCTACTCTTTCCAGCAAAACTAATAATTTGCACCTCATGGCCATCACTTGCATGAGTTGTTGATTGTACATGATGTGAACTGTGATCCACAAAATCCTGTGAAATGTTTTTGTGCTCAGTTCAGGCACAACCTGAAATTTCTTTCCATAGAAGAAATAATACATGAAGGAACATAATATGAATGTAAGTTACTTGTAGGATAAAAAGTACTCTTGACATGAGAGCATGTATATTCTGCACACTACCTAGAAGCAAAGCTCTAAGCTCAAAGCTCTGGAAATCCTACAATAAAAGTAGAATAGCCTATGAAAAATGATAAGGAAAAGTAGGATTTCAATGAAGACCTACCAGAAAGTGACTGATGAGATTGCAAAGGAGCAAACCAAGCTCCTGACATGGATTAACAAAAAACACACTGCCAAAGTGGTGACATTGAGTGTAATTCAAGACCATTCACAACCTTTAACATTTTTGTTGAGTATGAGACACTGTTGATGATTTGGACATCAGTGGCAATTGTATTTACATCTATAAGGAACTTCACGTCTCTATCAAGGACAAGAGTCCCACTAAACTTACAAAGTCTGACCATGATGCCAAGGATGTGGGGCATGCATGCCTTCTCAACAAGCTCACAGGTTAGAGTTTTGTTTTCATTTGGTGTGGCATAACTGTGTTTGGGTTCAAAACTTGTGTTTGGATTCAGGAGTATAGTTTGTTCTTTCCTTTGTGGTACAGCATGATGTTGGATTAGTTTTGTTTTTTGCAAAATTACGCAGCTGAGCATTGTCAGTTGTATCATGTTTCAGTTTTAAGCTGGTAATTGGTTTTATCTTTATGAAGAAGTGCCATGGGCATCACCAACATCACTGAGTAAAACATCAGCAAGTAAATCAAAAGCCACAGGAATAGCTCAGTGGGAGGAATTGTGCCATGTGCGGGATGAATATGCAAAGAAAGCTACCAGTGCTATAGCAGTTGGAAGGTAACTTTGTGCTATTGTACAGCTGATAGTGGATTGTCCTTGAATTCCAAAAAAGGCTCTCAGCACAGCCGTGGAGTTTTTGTCAGTTGTTCCATTTTGCGATTGTACAGTTCCTTATCAGTTTATCTTGATTAAGGAGTGCCATGGACATCACATCACCAAGTACAACATCACCAAGTAAATCAGCAGAAACAGGAATAGCTCAACAGGAGGCAATACACCATGTGCAGGATGAATATTCAAAATAGCTACCAGTGCTATAGGCTACAATTGAGTAGTTTCAGTTGTGTTAATTTTTGCGATTGTACAGCTGCTGATTCCTCCTCTTAATACTGTGCATTGCCACACTTGTACAGAAGGGATCCTGATGAATCAAATCAAATTCAGGGGTAGATCAAATCCAATCAAACAGTACTTGATCTTGTTCTTCTTGTGATATTTCATGGAAAAATCTGATTCCATGAAGAGCTTTTTTAGTGTTGAGTATCCACCCAAAAAATGAAAGGGGACCTGTTTTATCTTCCAAGTGTAAGACATACAAAACCTCATAATCCGCCATTATATAACTATGACTGAAAATGATGATTGATCGAAACAAGGGATGGCAATGAAACACCATGATGGATAGCAATGTTTGATGGTTACAATGTACAGCAATGATGGACAGCTATAATGGATTGTGATGATGGCGTGCTTTGATGGAATGCTAAGGTGGATGGTAGCAATGATGGACAAAGGCAATGCTAGACTGCTAGGATGGATGACACAATGGAAGATGGCACCTATGAATGGCAATGACTGATGACAAAGATGGACTGAAACGATGGACGGTGACAGTTATGGACAACTACAATGGTAGACAATGATGGACAATGACAATAGAAGACAATGATGGGCAATAACAATGGATGATGATGATGGATGACAACGATAGACAATGCTGATGTACAACTACATTGGGTGATGGCAACAATGGACATCAGCAATTATGGATGGCAATAATGGACTGCTAATAAAAATGACAGTATGGGGGGCACTAGTAAGTACTTTAGTACTTAAAAAAGTGATATATGTATGGCACATTTTATCGGTGTACTCAACCTTTGGATTCAGTTGCTTGAGATGGATCTTGTTTCACCCTTTTCCCCTCATCAATGAAAAAATAGAATCATCCAACCCCCCAAACATCACCATTGGTTCTCTAATGTTGTCTCCTTCTTGCAGTATTATCTGATTATTACAATTTAGCTGCAAGGGGGCAACATAAGAAATGCAGCTACAGTGGCCGGTTTCTATTCCCCCAATAGACTTTTTATCTGCAAACAATCACAACCATAGTGTGACCATTGGTGCAAACCCGGTTTGCAACATCTTTGCAGGCGCTGTCATTTTGTCAACAACAGTGACTTGCCACACCTTGGCACTACCAAGGAAACATGCCAAGACTGTTGGATTGCTTGGAAATGTTGTAGGTAAAAAAACCATTTTCACCCAAGTTTGCTTAATGCAAAAGTCTCCTGACTTCAACACTCGGGGAAGAAGAGCAGGGTGATTTTTGACCCTGCCAACTCCCGTATCGCATTCCAAGTCCATTGACGGTAACAAAAACAAGGTGAGTTGCTCCTATTTTACATTTTTTCACAAAATGTAACTAACTAACTACTCACATTGTCTTTCAAGCCATCTTGACCGGTCCCGAGAAGTATCCTGGATATAAAGGTAAGCTGCAAACATGCAACAATCAACTAGAAAATTGCCTAGGTATACAAGACACAACAATCCACCAAAAGAAATAGGAGAAAGTAGTTGGCGAGAGTTAACAAATAATTGTTTACTACTAATTTATCCATTGACGGAGCAAAAAAGTTGGGTGGGGTTAATTGATTTTTGACAATTAATTAATTAATCACTGGATTAATTATTTAAGTAAGTAATTGATAAGTCTCATCATAATGCATGAATAATAATAAAAAATAACTATGAAAATTGCTGCATCATACATGATATTTCATAGATTTGTTGTCATTCTCCATGTTTTTGAATAAGTATTGTTGACAAAAATCCTGTTTCCTGCTGCAATCTCGTCAAGATGGCACCAACCAATCGCAAATGATCATCTATGGTCTATCTATGGAATTGTACCATACTTGATTGTCGCCGTAGTTGCTGCCATGCACTGTACAACACTCCGTCCAGACTACATTAAAATGCTTTTTCGTCACCCCTTCCTCCCACTTCGTCTCTTTCTTCCCGACGTGTCTTTATTACTTCACCCGACTTCCGATCCTCAAACGACTTAATTGTACACAGCATCATGACCAGCACCGCCAACTCAAACCAAGATGATGGTACAACCACCGCCGTAAAGAGCGGCAACAATAGTGGTTCTAATGTAGCAAGCTCAGCGGTAAAGATTCATTCGGGGGCTTTATCTGCCCTGGGGGATGCCTGTGGAGTTGCATTTCTTTTGGGCAATTATTCCAAGTTCGGATTGGCCGACAGGTGTTGGTGAGATTTTTATGCGATCTTTGAGATCGAAACATGGTTTACATGATTTTTTCAAGTCTCATCACTTGAGATTACTTCTGCTTGCGTTTTCTTGCATCGTTTCACTTCAGTTATCACTTTGATCTGATTGAAACGTTGACATCCATGCCGGTTAATAAGACACAGCACGTAAGGGCGAGTGAAAGTGAACGAGGGGATAGTGCGTCATCTCGTGAGGGACGACTCTTTAACTACGATTCGACCGGAATGCATTGGAACAAGGACGAAAATCTGCCTGAATCGAGCGTGTCATCATCTCACGAGTCAACTTCATCCCATGATGCACAAAAATTTTGTTATTGTGGGGTTGTTTCACTTCTTGAGTGCACACCGTATACTGCAGGAGAGTCCCGATCATCAAAACGCGCATTGAGATCCAAACATCGTGAGTTCAACACACGCGCGCAAAAGGCGTGGGGTAGAATGCACCGCAGAAATGGAGGAAGTGCATCAAAAAAGCGTAGTAACAGTGCTGGCAACATCAGTGAAGGGCACGGGACTGCAGCTGTAGTTCATCATTGTCACCAACCGCGGCATCTTCCTTTGCCTTTGAATCCAAATACACGTGTGACTTTTGCTTATGAGCTAACTTCGATTGCGATTGTGATTGATGCATCGCCCAGTGTGACTGCTGCTACCTTTGACAATGCAGCCAGCAATCATGGGTGCTGCGTTGCATTGGATCTTCTAGGTTCAATGTTAAGGACTTATCTGAAAGGGCTCATACAGCCTATTGAGCTACCGCCTCTGTCGGTGACCGGACTTGGCATCGCATTTGGTCGGTGGGCGCCACATCTAGCAATCACTGTTGCAGCCGCATATCCGCCTACGCCACGAGGAGACCGTGGTTCAGCAGGATTGTTAGTTCGGGACTTTCGCGTTGTAGACGAACAAACTGCCTTAGAGTTAGTGCGACAAGTTGAGAGGTGGGCGTTGAATGACGTGGAAGACTTGATTGCAGAGCGCTTGAGTGGAGAGAGAAGTCATGTTGGTGACGGATTGGGAGGGCGGAAATCACAAGGTGGTTTCGCGCAAGGTAGTTTCATTTCTTCGTCCAAAATTAGTTCGTGGACAAGTGTGAGGTCTTCTATGAAAGATATGCTTGCTATCGGCGATGCTGCTCTTGCTACCCTACCATCAGAAGGAAGACCGGTCATACTGCTTGCATCTGATTGCCTAAATGTTAATTGTGGGGGAGTGTTCGAATATTTGGCAGAGACATCTCGTTTTGATGTACCTATCAGTGTGCTCAGGTTGTCAAGCGTAACTTGCGTCTCAGACACGTCGACAACATCGAATTATTCTCCATTCCCGCTCGGTGTATCGGATGACGCTAAATCTGTTCGCGATGCATCCCAACTGTCAGGTGGTATTTTTCTCGATGTATCTGCGTTAGATTCGTATACCAACATGACAGCTGGATCTCCCGTCGGCACCTCATCACCTTTTTACGGAGATATTCATTTCACATCGAAAAAACGATCTATCCGCCCGAATGCTTTACAGTGGTATAGTCTTTTTACAATGAGCCCTTTGACTCCAGGGTATACATCGCAGTCTCCCCCTCGTCCAATAAATCTACACAACAATTTGTCCATTCAGCATGGCAGCACAATTTTCTCCAGCAGCGGGAGTGTATCGACGAAACACCACCAAATACAGGACAGTTTAAGTACTTTCACTGGAATTACGACCTTGCTCTCCAATCAATCATTCGACATCACGAAACTCGGCCCTACATCTAACGTCGAGGTCTCTTTCTCAAGCCAAGCTGCTGCACTGAACGAAAGAACAATGTTCTCAAAGTATAACATAAACCCCGTGAGAATCAAATCGCTTCTCATGACACGGATTTTGGAGGGATACCGAGCGAGACGATATGGTCAAAACACTCAAGATCCAGGTGCGTCACAATGTTTTGACGTAATTGCGTAGATCGTACTACAGTCCTCTGTCACATGTCGTATCATTATTCCCTTTACCACCCCAGACAAAGTATCTATCCATATGACACTAAAACTCGCTGACTGTGGAGCAGTATTGCATTATGAATTATCTTTTGTGTCATCTCCCTACCACGTGCCCATGATTGGATCTGCTCATATCAAATTAGAATTGTCAGGCGAGGATGCGGATTTCATATCCCTTGTTAAGAGGACATTTATATCCCAACACGGGCAGGAGAGCGTGATACAGCAAGGGAGACGCGTTTGCGCTGTTTCTAAGGCAGCAGCTGATAGAATCTGCAAGCTTCTTCGTTGGATCCGTAAGGAAGACTACCTTGACTCATATCTATGCCTACCAGGTTGGGGTGATATTGACCATTTTGCAAAAGGAAGTTCGTTTCTACGGCGTATAGAGTCTTTGACAATGTTACAACGACAGTGAGTTCCGTCTCACACACATCACATCCGCTGACGTGATTCTTAACGCTGCCTTTTCCATCTTTTGAACTAGCCGTCATTTTCACAGTGAATATCTTGAAGTTGTCGCCATTAGGGGCAGCAAGCACGAGAATCACGATCGGGGCTATGCTCTATTCAGTGACTTGATGGAAAACCACGAAGGAGAAGACAATTTGTATGAAGCAATCTCGGATTGGGCAAGTGGAGTTATTGCCGAGCGCCAAATTTTCTTCAAGATCGTTTGTCCTGCAGGGGACGACGACCTCACATATTACCTGATTCTTCATATCGTTAGATGTCATGAGGTGTGTTCATTGGTACAAGTTTATGATAGATTTGTTCACCCAAGATTTTGGCCCGCAGTATTTGTTACACTGGTGTCACTCGTTGTACCTTATTCTTTTTCAATATTCAGGCCTCTCGGTTGTTTACCATCACTATCGATTTTCACGGAGAGCTAGATACGGAGCGAAGGCTTGGTGTGCTAGCTTCATTGAGAGTTTCTCTGACGCGATACGCTAATATTGTGGTTCTCGATAAGAAAATTAGTAATATCATCGCCTTACGACCGGAATCTCGAAGTTCAACATGGATTCCGAAATTTGCGGAATATTTCTTGCACCATAGGAGCTGGAACATAGTAAAGGACCCTGAGGTTATTCCGTTGATAACAAAACGTCGGAGCCAAATTGGCAATTTCATGATTATCCACTCGGAAGAAAGCAGAGCTTTGTTTGTGAAATTTGTTAATGGCAATGTTGTACTGTACCAAGTGCTGTCCCGGCAGAATGGAATCTTTGTTGACATTCACATGGAATCCCATCGCGCGTTGTTTTATCCGTTTTATGCAAAGGAGAGCACATTTTACTCAATTTACGAGAAGGTGAAGAGAAAAGATATGATGTGTGCAGAAAACCTACACTCTCGGACGAATCTCCTCCAAGGTATGTTTCTAAGTGTTCTCTCCATATATTCTGGATGTGTGTGCGATGGGTACTAACAGAATCCTTCTCGTCTTAAAGCATTGGATCATCGTGTAGAAAATGAATCACACCAAGCAGAAGATGTTCTAAGACTCATCAACATATCATCACGGACCGAACGGCGTCTTCGTTTTTTCCATGACACAACATCATCTGCTAATTCTATTCTGTTCCAATTGACATCAGAATATATGACATCAGGTTCGCTAAAGTCACAGACAGCCAAGCTACAAATCACGTCGGCTGGGGAATTTTTCGGCTGTTGGTTCATAATGCGTGTGGATTGGTATGTGCTAAGTGCTATCCACCTTTCAGCACAACTGATTGAAGATAGCAGTGGTGCTTACCAGAAGCTGACATTCTTCACGGCGGGAATAACAGATCTCTATCCAAGTGACGATGATGCCGCAAACGCAGATGACGCGTCAGATAATGATGACGATCCATACGGAATCGACCTTGTGGTGAATGAAATTGAGCAGGCTCATGAAAAGAATTTTGCCACCGCTTTGTTCCAAGCTCTGAGACATCCAGTGTCTCCAATTTCTAATGTTCATAATGATGAAGTCTCCTATTCATTGAATGCATGTTCTTTCAAAAAAGTTTTGAGAGAATTTATTTCTTTGGACAACATATCGGACCACTTAAGCTCAAACGTTGAAACTATGACAGGGATTAAACTCTATGAACTTATTGGAACACTGCTCAGCCCGCTACCTGGGAGTGATGGTCAAGTTTTTTTCTTCAATGGAAACTACACGTCCGAGTGTGAATTTTCATCAGAGAGCGGCGACGAACCGATGGATAACGGATCCCTTACTAGCAACTATGAAGATGATATACATGTAAGGGGCATTGATCAAAACCGTCTTTCGAGAAACTCAAATGATGGAGAAAGTGACGTTCAGTCTAATGGAGGCCGAAACCTCGAGCACTCTGAGGACCAAACTCCACTGTTTTTTCGACTAACTCTTGACGGAAAAGTCATCACTCAGCATCATATTCGTTCGCTGAAAAGGAGTGCAACACTTGAGGCGTCTGTTTCGATTTTTTATAACAAAAAAGGCATCCCTCCAATTCATGTAACTGTCATATCTCAACTCAGAAGGGCTTTGAATTCATTTGTTGTCGAGCAGAGCCTGGAAAAGTATCGATTCTTTGGAAATTCTTTGTCACAAGATGATTTAAGTGCCATCATTTCAAGCTTGCCCAAAACAAAGCACCGTTCTGTCAACATTCCACTTAGCTTCTTCGTCCCCAAAACCAATCGCATGATACCAGCCTCAAATCCAACTGGAAGTACGGAAAACGATCTTGAACATGGATATTCAACACTCTCAACTCAGCTCCAAGGCTGCTGTGCTTTTAAAGCTAGCAACGATTCTTTCCTTATGCTGGAAGGGACTCCACTCAATAACATCCTACCATACTGGTGTTTTGTCCATATCGTCAGACAGCTAGGGGTTATCGCAATCAAAGTATATCATCCTTCCGGCGATGAAGCTGCCGAGACTGTGATTCAACGGGCACGCGAAATGGTGATTGGCATATGCCACAGAACAAATCAACTCTTAATGCTTGAAGATTTGTATCGCACTAGAAACGCGTCTTCTCTTTTAATTGCAGAAGACCAAGTGGCTGTGACAGATGAAGAAAATGGAGAAGCTGAGGGCGCCTCTGCAAACAACACAGACAACATCGAACCCTTTAGTTGCCCAATTCAATACCGGAAGCCAATGCCTTTGAACCATCGCTGTGCACCGAAGCAGGCCATCGACTCATTGATTTCATCCACTCTTCATAACTTCTTGTTGTCGAATCGTCGCAGAATTTTTGTATTCAAAGATGAATCAGATAACATTTTTTACATGAAGCTCTGCGAAAATCTGAACTCGATTGAGCTCTGTGTCTTCGGTCTTTCACATCCAGGACCATCAATCACAGAACAACTTGTGTGTCTCCTTCAGAAAAAGATCCTCATGCTGCCATTGGAAATTCTTACCTCTGTGCTGAAGAAAAACCCATACTACAGTCTCCTTCCTGCAGATGTTTCATTCATTCGTGGTTTCAGTGATGAAATGAGCAATCTAGATCATGACAGTGATAATTTCTTGGGAAAATCACGAAGATCATACGCCCTTCCACCCCATATCCAAGATCCTCTTTTAATATTACTTCTTTTCCGCCAAAACATAACTGGCTCGTCATTCATCCATCATCTTTATGAATCGTCCGAAGAAACCACCTTTTCCACGCTGTCAGATATTTTGAATGAAAGCGAGGAGGGCAGCATCAAGCTTTGTATTCCTCCAAGCGAGTTCATATTCTACTTCAACTCATCTCCGAGTCAGTTAGACCCGAGTTATCAGCCACTTACAACATTAACGGAAAAAGGCAAACAGTTCTCCAGGCAGGCGGGGGTAAGAAACACGTATACCTTCTATTTTTCGACTTTAACGAGAACTCAATCATCAGTTTGAACCCTTCCTCACCAGTCCGGCATTGCCATCATCGAGATAAGTTTGCTTCATGGCAGCAGACCTGGGAATGTTTTAAATATAGTTGCGAGGCACGAAAATAATGCCCGTAAGAAGATGAACATTTCGAAGTCCGATATCGGTCTGACAAGACTCCAGGAAGACGAGGTGTCGTCTTCATTCACGATTATTGTCGACATCATAAATACAACAGTCGATATCGAGATTTTGCACCAGGTACTATGCCTTGCTCTCTTTATGTATAAAAGTGCTCACATGCAGCTTGTTCAATCGTTCACTAATCATCTTTTCCTTGTCGAATCCATTGAAGTGGGTTGAGCTGTCACTAAGCCAAGTTCTGATTGCATGGAGTATCGAACGTCATATGTATCTTTCGCGAAATGGGACAGCTGAAGGAGAATTCAAGGCTCACGAAGCAGAAGACGCATTCCTGACACAAGCAGAGAACCAACGCGTAGCGCTGTGGAGACTTATTCCAGATTTTCCAGCTTTTGAGGATATGATGCGAATTGCGAGCGAGCTTCCACATCCTGCCATCGTGACTGTAAAACAACAAAAAGTAATAAGAGCGACATCACTTGCAAATCTTACTCTACAAATCAACGAGATGATAATTGGAGTGCTGTGCCAGAAAGCTAAGATGAATTCCGTTCCTGGAATTACCACAATACGATACACTGACACAGCGTCAATTGTTTACATCAAGAGGAATGCCAAATCAAAGAATTCCACTTACATCGAATCAAACAACGGAAAGAAAATTAAAGACAGGGCAATGGAGAGCCCCGAGGTCAGTACGATTGCCTTGATTGCGTCACGGTTTCCTTGCTTGCTCGGTGACCTTCTAATTCTACCCCATGTCAAGATCTCTTTTGCATTTTAGTCATAACAATGTAGGCACTCATCTTAATTCATTCAATATCGTCAGTACATTTCAGTATTTGGGCTTGGTCCATTTGATCAATCATCTGTGATCAATGTTTCACAATTATTCTTCAAGGAGACGTTCTGCCTAAGACCGACCCAAGAAACCAATGCCTTTTCTCAGGTGAGAGGTTTGAGAGTTCACTAGATCTTAAATATTTCTATTCTTTCACTAAGCCCTTACTCCGTTACTTCCAAGGCTCTATCAATAATCAAAAAGCGGTGGCCGGCCTTGTTTGCGAGGCACCTGGCATTCATTTTGAGAGTCTCCAAGTCTTGTCGGTAAGACTTATAAACGTTCGAAGTAAAGAATTCAGTGAAATTGCTCACAAACGAATGTTTTGGTAACCAACAGAACACTTTTTGCTTACAACATGCACCCGCAAGTATGGACTAAGTGAGCTACACTAAGCACATAATTGAGCTTTTTTGCCAAGACTTCAACGGTATAATTCTCTTGTCGCGAATCGTATCTGATATTTATTTAGCGTTAAGGCACGGTTCTTGGAAATCGATGACGGAATAACTTCAACTGATGAGACTCACCGCACCAATCTGCATCTCAAATGCTCACTACACCCTTCTTCTCACACCCATGAATCTAATGAGCCCCCAAAACAACAAAGCGGGGCCGACGCAAGCAAGCGGGAGAAAACTAATGTCACGAAAGATGAGCCCGATGTATTAAGAGTACCCACTCGGAGGATCTCTCGGCCAACATCTATGTTACGACCAAAGGTAAGTTTCGTCGCATAACTAGTGACGTTAGATGTGAATGCTCGTGGTTAATCACTTTCGTATCCAGCTCATTGGAAAATCTGTCGAGGGGTCTGCAATGCAAGCAGTTACAGCCAGCAGGTTAAGGGCAAGTTCTCGACCAAACCCTCCACAACGTACAGTTTCAGGCTCTGTTAAAAGTCCAACAGTGACTGTCCCACAGAAAGATAAAGAGAGGAACAAAGCAGTTCCCAAAAAGAAGAGAGAGTTGATCGCAAAAGATCCAACAAAAACTACTGGTTCACGTGTCCCGCCCCCATCAAGCCAGAACAGATACCTTCGCGACATCTTACTCCATCCTGACAGACCCAAGTTGAATCAGTCATGTACTCTGACCATGCTTCAAAGCTTCTTGCGATTGGCGCAAAAAGAAAGCGAGAGAAAATTGATTTTAGCGTTTCTTCTCTCAAGTTGTTACGGTTCTTATCTTGGATCTTGGTCCGCGGAACATTTGATATGCGACAAAAATGAACAGACAGTTAATTCATTTTATATCCGTGTCCTAAAAATCTTCAGCACCAACAATATCGTTCCGTTGGGAGGCTTCATTCACCATGACAGCTGTCCATCTTTGCCCCACATCTTTGTAATTAAAGAGCTTATGTCAAGCCCAATCTATAGGGTTGAAATTTTGCTCCAGGTCTCCATGGAATGGGACACCAGAAGGAGTTTGTATGTCTTCATTTGTAGAGCATGGCTTGTCAATAGTGCAAATCATCTTTCTGAAAACATCATTTCAGCGCCAACTTATCTGCGACAAAAACAGCTAGATCAAAAGGGGGCAGTCCTCGAAGCTCTTGTAGATGACTTTGTTGTGAGCTTATATGTGTTGTATGTGATTGTTTTGTTTCATTTGAGACACATCATGAACTGATTTCTATCATCTCACGGTTCTTAACTATCTAGAGCCGGCTGAATATGGAAAACGAGGTTTTGAACTTTGCAGCACATCGTTTAATTTGTCTCGCAAAAAAGACAGACTTACCTGGAAATAAGCAATCAACTGTTACCTTGCTGCGAGCTACCATGGCGAGATTCCAAGAATCATCACGGTGTGTGTGGCAACTAATATTGCTCTATATCTCTTCACAATTGTTGTCGATCTTGATTGTGTTTTAACATTGTGGTAGGCATGGGAAAGTGGAATTCCATCTGCAAAGGCGATTTCTGTGTCCATCATCATTTCTACGTGATCTGCCTGAAAGTTCCTTTCAAAAGTCTATCATATGTACCTTCCTGAAATCAAACTGCGGCTTGTTCCATCTTTCGGAATGCCCAGGCTGTGAGAAAGAGCCTTGTTTTTCTGGCAGCTTAAAGATTCTAGGATTTGTTGGTGAGCCTTGCTAAGCTATTTTCCATATACCTTTTTAGTCATTCATTTAACCATTCCTGCTGTCTTGCTCGACAGTACACTTTTTTATTACGTGGCATGAATCAATCGATTCGGCATTTGATGTTTTTATTCTTACAGAGACGAAAGGTCAACGGCTGGATTTATATGTCGGTAAAGAAGGCTCTCCTTATGCAGAGCAACTCTCTCATGTTGTTCTATTCTCTACCATGAGTATGGTCCAAGATCTTCTTAGGAGAGCTGCATTATGCCTAAGAAAACAGTACCTCTGGAGAGTTTTGGGGGAGGATTACTCCCCCTCCTCAATGTGTGTTGATGATGTGCTTGAGATGATTACAACGTCCCAAAAACTTGAGTTAACTATGATTGACGAACGCATTAAATCATTATTTTCAGAGGAATCAATCGAACTTCAAATTGTTTGGGTCGAATTTTTCTCGCAGATACATTTGTCAAGTCCTTTCACACACTGCATCAACTTTAGCAGCAATGGTTCAACCTATTACGTTGTCTATGTAAACTCCCAGGACTTTTTTATGAGCTTCAAGCAGAACAGCCATACTCGTATTTTTGAAGAATCATTCGTATTGATTCGTGACCACATTTTTGCCGGAACGTACAAACAAGGATACACTAATGCTGCCATCACTGATGTCCTCATACAATTTGTCAACGATGTTTCAAGGTGGATGTTCTCGTCATGTATGCAGTTCAGCGTTGCTTAAATTAATAGCAAGGAAGGCCATTTTTAGCGCTTGATCAAACAATTATTAATTAGTTATGAATGCCTCATGTTGATGATTTCCTCCATCCATCGATTGAAATTTTCGGTTTTCGAAGACATACAGAATTGAGATACTGATCCAGCCACTCTACTGCTGTGCCCTTGCAAACTCTCCAACTATTAATGCACTTACATAGTGTTAAAGGACACAGGCATTCTTTCACATTTCCAATCTTAAACAGTCTTAATCAAGCTTTCTTTAAAAGCTTAGTTGTATGGGAAACAGAGAATGTGTTTCATCCTCCCCCTCCTCCTCCTCCTCCTGCTCCTCCTCCTCCTCCTCCTCCTCCTCCTCCTCTTTCTCCTCTTCCTTCTTCTCCTCCTTCTTCAGTGAGGCAGTTTTTCCAAGTTTGATATATAAAGGTAATTGAAAGATGCATGAGTGGTGTTACCTTGTAAAGAAATTGTAAAATAGTAAATAATGGTGACTACCAGTAAAATATACCATGCAACTTTTTTTACAGTTTCCAATCATTAAGTGACATCTACCAGTGTCAGCATGTTTTTGCAAAAAAGATTTGAAATCTTGGAGGGATAATATTTAGGAGTCACATATAAAAAGCAAAGGCTGTTGCATGAGTTGTTCACATTCGTGGAGCTCCCATTCGAATCGTGGGGTCAGATTGATATTGGCTAATCTTCTGATGTGTGGTCTTTTTCAGACTGATGCATGATTGCAAAGGCTTTTTACGGTCACACTGGGCTAATGGACTGTGTCACGACTCACACCCACTGCTATGCTGTTCTGCCAACAGGAAAGCTGTTTCATGCACGACTCAATTATCTCCTGAAATTGACTTGGGCAATATTTGAGACCTCTGAGAAACCATTGGGCTCTCCTAAAAGCAAGCAACATATCAAAAGTCTCTTTGGAAATGTCCGAACAACTTGAAGGGACAAGTGCTCCAAGTGAGATCAAGCATGCCTGCAAGTCTAGCGCACGCAAAGAATGCCAAGTACACGTGATCACAACAGTCTACCTCTACCTACCTAGGCCTAATGCCGCAATCGCAGAGCAAAGCCAACTGGGATCAAGTGTGATGCAATAATACACAAACAAGCTGCAGAAAAGCTTGCAGTGGCTGCTAGTAATCTACCATATCTATACACTTTTGTGTGTGCAGGTGGTCACACTAATACCTAAATAGGTAAAGCTTTTGTTTAGGTAAGAACCATGAATGTAAACATACAATACAAAAAACATATCTCTTTTATCTGATCTATCTTGTGAGTAGTATACTATGTGTGTCATTGATTACCGAGGTACAATTGCAAAAGAGTTCCTTTCTGCATTTTTTAAACTGTATGCTTCAACCTCCATATCAACCTCTCTTTTGTTTGCTGGATCACACAGCCCATTTGGCTGCTAGCTTACCCTTGCCCTTGCCCCAGCATCTACCATATCACAAGCAAAAATTTTATCAGGAACCTTAATCATATTAACATATGTCATCCAACATAGTTGATTAAACCTCCTACTGCCCCACATGATCAATCTGTATTGGATATGGAAAGTACTTCTGAAAAGACAGACAATCTTGTAAACAATTACACATAAGACCTAAATTGTTTTGACCCATTCCAAACTCCTTATTTTTTGCTACTACTTCCACCATGTTACTCAACATCTTTTTTTGACACTATCTCTGGAGAGAAACAGTAACAAGAAAGCATTGTTTAGTCATGGCTATCATGTTAACAAAAAGTAAATGTAAAAACTGACTTAATGTGTTGTCGACTGACATCCAACCAACAATTGATGTTGGCAGCATCCTATCAGCAGTTGCCCTTGTTGCAGGGGTACTGGAAGCTGCCACAGCCACAGCACTATCATGGGAGGTCACTGTGACTGCAGCACTGTCAGGGGAGTCTGCTGCAACTGCAGCACAATATCAGGGTGGCTGCTGCAGCCGCAGGACCATCACAGGAGAGTGTTGCATCTTCAGCAGTATCACGGGAGCCTGCTGTGACTTCAGTATGAATGTTAAAAGCCCCCCTGTGCCAGTAGCACTAAGGAGCACTCATCTCCAAAAATGGGGAAGCTGTTGCCATCAAATTCATATGCAACAGCACCCTGCTCACTACCATGGGAGTCCATGACAACTGCAGACCCAATGTCAGACAGTCCCCCAGTGCTAGTAGCACTGGGGATGCACTCACCTTCAAAGTTGGCAGTGCTGTTGCCATCATATTCAGATGCAGCAGCACCCTGCTCACAATAACAGGAGTCTATCTCAACTGTAGGACCAATGTCAGAAATCCCACCAGTGCCAGTAGCACTGGGACTGCACTCACCTCCTAATTTCAGCACTATTATGGGGAGCTGCCCCCCAGTGAAGCACTATCACTTGAGGCTGCCACGGCCAGAATAACAATGTCAGACAACCCCCAAGTGCCAGAAGCACGGAAGCAAACTCACCCTCCAAGCTTGCAATGTAGCCCCATAATACTCAGCTGCAGATGTGGCAGCATAGCTGGGAGAATCACTGCAATTCACAGCCAAATCCTCTCACGAAAATCCTTTTCAAAGGCATCAGTGGCTTATTCATGCTGATGGTGGCAGCAATTGCTTTGGTTTAAAGATCTCATGGAAGAAGAGTTGTCAGACATTGTTGAAAAAATTATAAATAAAACGTGTGATGGTGGTGAAACACTACACCATGATGCTTTCATCTGCATAGTACTGATCCTTATGGAGATTACTGTACCCTACAAATGGATTAGTACCATGCAAATAAAGTCATACATCTTTTTGGAATTTATGTAAATGCATTAATCATAAAATTAATCAGGAACAAATCCAATAAACTCATGTGCACTTTTCTGTTCACAAAGTAATAATTATGTAACATAGTAAAAATACTATGATTGTTCGATACAATCAAAATAAATTTTTTTTACTTAATTAGAAAATATGCAAAAAAGTGCCTATGCAGAAAATTTGCATGCAAAAAGGTGCATGGTATATGTGCAAATCTGACCTTGTCAACTTTATTGCTAGAGGTTTAAACTTTGACACTGCTGGGGCCCTCAATCGGACCTTATTTAAGGGCATTGTCCCATTGTAGGCGGCAACTATATTCAAACTTGGCCAAGGAAAAGGAGGGACCACATCATTTCTGTTTGGTGCCACTACAGGGATCAGTAACAAGACAAATGCGTTTCTATGCAGATTTTGACAAGATTCCTGTAAGTGGAAAGAGATATGTTGGGATTATGAGAATGAGACCTGGAATGACAAGGAAGTAAATTGTAATGAAGAATTGTTATAGATTTCTGTATTGCAACTCAGTAACATCAATGGAGTCCATTTTCTAAAAGGGAGCAACCCATCTCTTTGGCAGCGTAAGCTGTGGTAGGGAAAACATACAACGCCTTTGCAGCATAGCTTGATAAGCGGAAAAATACTTTCAATGATGTTGAGGTAAGACTTGAACATGCTTAAAATGTAAGCAGTAAACTTTTTATTGAAAACGAAGTCTTTAATTTACTGTCATAAATTTGATTTCTTACTAGTGGAATTCAATTAGCTGCACATGGTGTTTCCTGACTTGGTGATTAAACTGACTGCAATTGCTGGCCAGATGAATCAATATCTTCAACATTTATATCCATAGGTGGGCAGTCTGGTGGGACAGGTCTGGGGGGACAGCGGACAACATGTATGGCGTATGGCTGTTGGCAGCAGTCCCATTCTTCTATTCATAATCACGATGACTGTCAGACCAGAATCAAAAGCAAAGAAATACAATCCAACCTTCCCAGTTTATACCGCAAACACATAATCACCCCAAAATGACATGCAAAAACCAATAAAGTGTACTTTTTCTATTACAAGTGGCAATTGTGTATCATTAAGTGATAATTGAGCATAGTCAGAGGGTAGCTGTGCACAGACAGAGAGTGATGTGACAGTAGTTTGGCACTTGCCATCAAACAGTTTTATAGTATTTTGTGGATGAAACCAGTACAATGGGACCTAGCAAGACAAATGGGGTGGTGAAATGTGAAATGTTCTGTATCATCAGCAAATGTCACAGAGGCCTCTTCTGTAAAAAGGTATGAATAGTCTAAATCTGGACTACTTGTTATGTCTATTACAGATTGTGGAAGGTGAGAGATTTTAGTTAAACATCAATCAATAAGTTCAAAAAAGAGGAATAACTGCTCATCCAACATGAATTTATTCCTACAAATCTCACAGCATAACCAAACACAAAAATTGACACGAGCCAAGATCATCATATCCCTCATGTAGAGAAGGTCCAAAATATGGTCCTCAATTAGATCACAAGAATTGTCCTCTTTCCTTTGTGTAATACAAAGGATGTACAAGTCATAGGGTATTAGTTGCTGAGAAAACAATACAGAAAATATTCATAACAATCAGGTATGATTAGCAGAAGAAAAATACCCAAGAGATGATTTCTTACCTCATGGACAGATACTGCTGGCAGTTGAACCAAAGGATTGGCAGATGAAAGAAAGGATAAAGTCATGCAACTGCCCTAGCCTGCAGCCAATCTCCACGAGGATAAATCATCATGTAAATATGACAAAAACATGAGAAGTAACGTTTGTGTTCCTCAGTTAAAATCACTTAAATGGTCATGTAAAAAATACCCAATCATCTAGATATCTATTTCTTAACTTCACCATCTAAAAACTTCCACCAGAAAATGGCTTAGGTCACTTTACAAGCTTATTTTAGACAACACCAATCCCTAATAATCCCACAACGGACTGCTAGGACAAAAATTTGGGTTCAACAATCATGTGGTGAATAATTAAGAAAAGATAGTCAAATGCTAAGAGGTGCTGACCTATTAGTAATGTTTGACAGCATGGCAACTGTGAACCTGTGAAAGGTCATGACTGAGTAATAATAGTTAAACAGTTTAGCGGCAGTCATCCTTACTGATGCCAATGGTGCATTCGCCAGATTTCGAGAAATTGGCAACAGTTGATTTTTCCAACAAATTTGGCAACCATCAAAATTGAATTAGAAAAGCTCTCATAGCGTTGTGAAGAAGAAATGTGTTCAATTCCAATATTTGAAAACCTAAGATTTCACTTTTGCCAACCTACCTGTTTTCATCATACAGTAGTCTTATCAAAATGTTGATATTGTTGTTGGCTGAGTGACTCTCTCTTTATTGCAGGCGTGAATCAACCAAATGCAATGACACCTTCCACCACCCCAGACTGTTGGCAGTGTTGGACAAGAGCTCGAATTCTGCTCTAGTAAGGTTGAACAATTTATCAAGATAGGATATGTGCTCTCACGTTTTGGATGTTGTAACTCTTGGGAACTTGTCACCAGGCCCCAGTTGGGTTGTGTAATTCACTGTCAAATACGTTTCCAATATGAACGTAAACGTATTTACGGAACTTTTAAACTACAGTGGTAATCAGGTGGTGTCATTCAATTTGATATTGTTTATTGCAACTTTAATAATTAGCAAGAAGAAAACCATTCCTGGCTGAAACATATGCACATTATGTTGCAACTTGATATGTAATATGAATGTCTTATTTATAAAGATGACACCAAATATTTATTAGTGCATCAAGGTGTCATACATTGAGCCAGTTGGAATGAATCACCCACCAATATTGCATGCATTGCATTCCACAATTCTGAGCTACATTGCCGCCTGGCAGAGACTTGAGCAAACTTTGTCGCAAATTCATCTCGTTTTGATTGCATGCATGGAAGTGAATTGCACACCATCGCTTGAAGGTAATAAGTCTGCCGCAATCGATGGATGTCATCAATCTTATTGAATAGAGATGCTGCATTCTCGAGTTGAGACAAGGCTTTACGTTGCAAAGCGACTGGAGACGACCTACCGGTAGTTGTCCAATTCTTTCTCATGACTGCATTGGCTTCGACTTCACCGGCCGATTCGCTTACCTTCCATCGAGCCTCTGCCAAGTTACATTTTGCCAAAGTCAAGCATGCCTCCGCCTGAAACCAAAGATGGCCATGTTGCATAACTAATGGCATTGCGGCATTCAGCAGCGCACGAGCTTTCAGGAATCGCCCCATACACAAGAGAATTTTTGCAAATGCGGTCAAAGCCACTGCACGAAGAGGATCCATTGCATGCTGTTTAGAAAGGTAGAGACACTCTAGTAGAGGAGGGAGTGAGCGTTCGACCGAAGCGTTGATGGAAGGAGACGTCGTTGAAGCCTCCAAATCAATGAGCGCAAGTTGAAGAAGCTGCCAACCGTAGTGAAGAAATAATGAATGATTGTTTGCCAGCATGCATGCTCGACGAGTGAAAACTTTGGCAGTAGCAAAATCACCCGTTTGGATATACAAATGAGTTGATCGAGAAAGTGAAACAAGTGTCGCTTCCACAGCAAAATTAGCGCCCGATGGAAACGCTGCGTGATTAGCGAGAATGGATTGGATACTGCGCGCAATGTTCAAATCGTGCGATCGTACGGCCCATTCATGAAGAATCGATGCTGCTGATTGAACCCATTCCGAGACTGATCCTTTACCATGGATGGATGACATATATTTCAAACAAACAGAGTAAACACAGCAGTCCTCCGGCATTGCGCCGCGTCCTTCATTACATTCCAGAGCCCACGTATCTAAACCAGGCCCAAATGAAAACGAAGCAAGAACCCTTCGCATTGCGAAGGCTGCATCCTCTTCCGTTAGTTCAGATCCAAAGCCATACAATGCAGCACAGGAAGACAGAGAAGCCATCGAAGTGTGACCGGTAGAATCCCACAATCCTGAAATAGCCATACTCTGTCTGCCTAAAATCCTCAAGGCTTCATTGGATGTCATATTATCAACATCCGTGCACAACTGTCCACTTCCTGACGCAGCACTCCCTATCATCAACCCGCGCATCCCTCCTCCCGAGGTGGGACCGTAGACAGAAGATCCTCGTCCTGCACTTCGAATACTCTCCCATGCCACACTAGGCCCAACTCCACCACCACCGATTCCCCGCATCCCTTCCTCATTCGATTCCAATTCATCATCCTCTCCACCCCCCCACCCAATCCTCCCGCACGCCTCCCTCCTACCCAACTCAAGAGAAGTACCCGCCATCAACGAAGCAAGACCACCGCCGCCCCCGCCCTCCACAGCCCTAAACCAACAGCGTCGAAGATTACCAACATTATTTTCCCCACCCGAAACAAGATACGCCAACCACCCCCTCGCAAAGGATACACACTCCTCATCACCACTCTGCTGCCCTACTCGTATCGCCTCTTCGGTGGCTTGCCGTGCCAATTGTTTGTATCCGAATTGATGATACATTTGTGCTAGGACTATGGCGGCGTATTGCATCATGTTGGATTCTCTGTATGATTTTGACGCGTTGCCGTTCATAGCAGTCCTTCCTCGATGTTGAGGATGTCGTTGTTCTCCGCTTGCGGCGGTTGTGATACTTCCCGTGGCCATACCAAATGCATCGTTAGCAAGGTTTCCTCCTCCTCCTCCTCCTCCTCCTCTGCCGCCGCCATTGGCACCGGCACCGCCGCCCTGAGCGAGGAGCGACAACATGTTCCTTTCGACTCTTACCTTTCTTTCGTGTATCATGCCGTAGTCAAAGTAACGATGGAGAGATTCCAATGCACGAGATCGTTCCTTGTGGAGAAGTGAGGAGTAATAGCTTAAAAAGTGGAGGGAGGGACATTCCGGATGTGTTTTTAGCAGGTCGAATGAGCAGTGTTGTTGTTGTTGTTGTTGTTGTTGTTGTTGTTGTTGTTGTTGTTGTTGTTGTTNGTTGTTGTTGTTGTTGTTGTTGTTGTTGTTGTTGTTGTTGTTGTTGTTGTTGTTGTTGTTGTTGTTGTTGTTGCAATGAATCAGCATCTCGAATCAAGAGTTCTTCTCGCCCCATGCCGTATCTCTCCTCAGGAGAGCGTTTCAAAAGAGAATCAATATCCGACCTCCAACACGTTTTCTTGACAATATTCTCCACCTGGGAAGAAGAAGGCATCCAGTAATGCTCCGCACGACGCTCTTCTTCCCCATCCGGCGAACCACTCGTCATAATGTGTTCTCTCCCTCCTCGTCCTTGTCCTCTTCGCGCCGTTTCTTCTTCTGCAGCGTCTGCAACAAACTCCCGAAAAGAAATCCACAATCTCGACAACGCCTCGAACGGCAATTCTTCCATTCCCAGACATAACTTCCGTAAATGAATTCCCAGAGAGGAATTCCCGTCGATGAAAACCGCCCCACGAGAGGCCCCACGGCGGGACGTCGCCCGTCCTTCCAACAGAGCCAAGAATTCCTCCATCAATTCGGAAAGGTGTTGAATGGATTTTGCGGCATCGGACAATTTGTCCAACAGGGCGGAGGAGGGAGGGGTTCGAGCGACAGAGCGACGCGTAGCCGACGCCGGTCGCGAAAATGCCGCGTCGATTCGATTCAGCAGGGAGGACAGCGAGTCGTTTTCCATTCGAATCGAGGAGGTGGAAGGTCGTCGTCGGATACGACGACGACGACGATCGTCTTTGCCGTGCGTCATGGTCATCAACATGGTCGTTTCGACGCGATGATCTTTTTCCTCCTCCTCTTCCTCCTCCGTGGAATAATCATCATCGTTCGCACGGAAAAGATTTCCGTCGTCTTCCTCACGGACCAATCGACGAATTAATGTCGAAAGACGCGTTGGCCACGCTGACGATGGCGATGCGTCGTCATTGTCGTTGCTGCTGTAGTCACAGTTGGCATACAGAGAAGAAAACGGATCGGAATACAGCGAGATGAGAGTGGCGACGGCGATGGAGCGCGGCGTGGGGAGGAGTTCCATTGTGTCGGATGTTGTGCATATGTGGGAAGTTGGTAGTTAGCATAATTATTTTCTAAGTATGTATCATGGTAATTGTACCATACAATACCACTGAATTATTAACTTATGGCAAATAATGTTTACAGGTAATTTTTATTGTGAGTTTATTGTGTCATAACATACACGCGTTTGACTCTATATCAAATCCGCGAGATCGTCTCATTTTACAAAATCTCAACTATATTCTCCACATTTTGTGTTTTCAGGCCGTTGAACCCGTTTTCTCCACATAAGTTCCATATAAATATAGATTCTCCATTGTGGGACCAACACGCCCTCGTGTTGGGCTTCCGGAACTTGTTGTGGTTCAAAAGTTATGGCTGATTGTCATTTTATGGTACTTGCCACACATCACTTAGCTTCTTTTGTTGGGCTTACATAGTACTGTATAATTTTTTTAATCAAGATGTTTGCACCTCTCCCGCCTCCGTAGCGGCTTGTTCCAATTGTTGGCATATTTGCCACAAATAATGGGCGCATGTGCGATTATTTTTTGATTGTTTCGTCTGCCGGAAAGTGCACTGGACAAACTCATGGCTTTTTGTTACATTAACCCTCCAACGTAAACTTATGCAGGTTTCGACATAAGTTAATTAACTTAT
>JALLPD010010428.1:0-10046 GCA_036940065.1 Cyclotella cf. meneghiniana
GATTATATGCTGGCTCTGTCATCATGAGTTGATTAACTCATTGAATCTATTTGTAACAGGAACTCATTGCATTTTGCAAGAGAAATGTGATTTGCCTTTCCTTTGGTTTTAGGAAACACACCATCCAAAGTTTTTCAAGACTTTGACACATGCCTTGTTGGGTACGGAGAACATACAAGTGTTCCAATTTTAGGAACCTGAGGAATATCTAGGATCAATGTTCCTTTGTGTATTCCAATGTTACTATAGCAACACATTGTCAGGGGTTTGAAACCTAACAAGTCTGATGTTCCGTCACTCTGATACCTTGCTTGTGTAGTGCTATACTACCACATAAGTTTATTTCTTGGCATGAGGGCAACATTTAGCCTCCTGAAAAAATTATGCTGGACAACTATTACGTCTTTTGTCCTTTTTTCCATTCATATCAAGATTTAATTTAAAATCTGACCTGAGCTAGGTATTCAAGAAATCACATTATTCAAAT
This sequence comes from Cyclotella cf. meneghiniana, assembly GCA_036940065.1. Taxonomy (NCBI): domain Eukaryota; phylum Bacillariophyta; class Thalassiosirophyceae; order Thalassiosirales; family Thalassiosiraceae; genus Cyclotella; species Cyclotella cf. meneghiniana. The sequence goes on from JALLPD010010428.1 coordinate 488, forward strand.
CTTATTTATTTGAATTTTGGTGATTTTTTTCATTTTGAAAAAACGCTTAATAACAGAGATTTCAAATAATATTTCATTAATTTGATTTTTTTTGTTAGAGCTATAAATTCTTTTTTAGCTCAGGCCAAAGTTGGTGCAGGGATATTCTCAGCCTTTTTAGACCTTTGTTTCCATTTTGACCTCTTTTTTGTGCAGCTTGTGAGCTTGCCAGTACCAGTGTGTATAATTCTTGTATTTTATTCGTCTTTTCTCTGTTTTTAAAGTGGTATTTGCACAAAATTCGGGCAGTCATGGGTTTTCTAGTGAAAAAATGACAAATTAATGTGGCGATTGAGAACAAATTCAAGATTTGCGTGAACCATGCCTGTTGGCCCCCTAAAAATGTACTCTTTTAGTCAGGGAATTAACCAGTAGTCAATTTATCGACTCTTGATGTGCCCCCATGGCTTACTAGTCAAGAAATTTTCAACCCTACAATATTTTGATGCATATCTGGGATTTGGCAATGTCACAATCCTATGCCCTTTTATGGAGTTTTTAGTCCTGGGATTGTAGTGTGCATCACGGGCTGGACCGCATGTGCCTTAGTCCCATTGCAAGCGGTCAATTTTTTTGATTGCAATCGCACAAGTTGTATCACAATTTTGCAAGTACTACAGGTTGTGCCATATTGCGCTCCCATGTTTTTGGGCTGTGTTGTGCTTGTGTATTATGATCGGACTGTGCCATGTTGTAGTCCCATGTCTGTGGGCTGCTTCGTGCTCATGCATGCTTGATGCATGGTCTCATGACTTGGGAGTCTTGCATGACTTCAAGTTGACCTTGGTCAATACTTGCATGACATAAAACATTTCCATTTGGTGCAATCGGATGCTTGATACTCCAAAGAAACTCACTTGAAGATGAATGCAAACGTATGCCTGAGCAGGATTCCTTGAAAAAATTGGAAAAGAAGCACAGACAAAAATCCATCGGGATGAGCTTGTGGATGGGAACTTGAAGTGGTCGTGCAGTCATTTCCACATGGTAAATACCCTTTGGGGTCTCAAGTTGATTTTCTTGCCAGTTCAGGCCTTAAAAAGATTTTTGAGGTCATTTTGACTGTTGCGGCTAAATTTTATGCCCAACATCCATTTGGTATTTATATATATTCTATTCCGTATCACAAATTTCAGTTAAAATTTCAACCTATTAGTGTTAGTCAAAAAATTGACTACACTTATTGTGCAAGAAAAAAATTCTTAGGGCAATGTGCCATGATGTAAAAAAATACATCATTCTGTGGTAGTTTTTTATTTCATTAGTGCACATTATTTATGCTACTCACTAATACATCATCTTGCCACTTTCACATGTGTGAGCTATTTAGAGGTTTTTTCTTCTCATGAATTTTTACTGGTGCGTGCCTGATGCTACTAGATATTTTTTTGCCAAGTGCTTATGTATGCACAATTAAGTGGTATTTTTATGCCATGTATGCATTTTAGTGTCACTTATAGTCTTTGTTGTGACACATGCACATGAAAGCATCAAATGTGGTCTTACAACTCTGCTAGGTGGATTGGAGCTACCCATGTCAGCTGGGACTTAGCCTCAGTGACATGTCTGGGTATTTTTGACCTTTTGGCTCATGAGTGAGACTCACTACAACTAGGTGAGTGTGTAACTCAACACTAGATTGTAGGGCTATTGTACAATAGTGATCTAAGCCGGGTGTTAGGGAGATTTCATTTGTAGCTAAGATGAGTAGGAAAAGAAGAGAATGCCCATATGATTGGAATTTCAAATAAAATAATGAGCTATTTGAACTGATTTAAACTGGGGATGCCAGTCTTCATGCTTTTATCATGTAATTTACATGATAATCAATTTTATTGGATATTGGCTGCAGTTAGTACCAACACTCACAGAGTTTGGCTGCAGGTTGTGTCAGTTGCAAGACTTAGTCCTTTCTTCAACTGCAACAACTGTCAGTGGAATTTTATTCCAAGAGAAAGTTTCTGAGGAACAATATCGCTTTTGTATATTAGTTTCTGATACAGATACTGGGTACGATGTGTCTGGATTATTACGTTTCTCAGAAAATAATACCCAGTTTCTTATGTAATTCCTCAGTACTATAAAAAAGGAAGAGGACAACTCTTGTGTCATGATTAAGGGCCACATTTTGGACATTTCCTACATAAAGGGACATTTAGTTACTTGGCTTGTGTCAGTTTCTTAATTTTATTATAAAACTGAATTAGTTTACAAAGTACAAACTTTTAACATGCTACCCATTACAAAGAACAGAACAAGTGGTGAGTTCATCCAGAGTCATTTCTTGGCTGGTGAAACTATCTGCCAAAGCAGCACACATTCCATACCAACAGCAGTGTGTTAGGACAACCAAAATGGTACTCACCACATGCTTGTACATTGTCAGTTGCAACAATACTGACAATTAAAACCTGTCCCAGTGGTAGGAGCAAAGGAAACATCGTTTTTGTTGTGGAGCAGGAAAAAAATACTATGTAAATATCTAGGCCCACCAAAAATAGCAAGGTGGTGTGTAGTGACTAACGTAACAATCAGCCATGACTTTTGGTCCAAGACAAACTATGGGGAGCCCAGCAAATGGGAAGATTGGTGTATGAAAGGCAAATCGACTCCCAGTGCATTTAGGCAAAAAAGGGGTTTAAGGGCTTAAAAACAGATATGTCTGTAAAAAAGGTGAGATTTTGTAAAGTGTGTCTATCACTATAGTTTGTGCTTTTTCCCATAATGTTACTTTCCATTAGTTATGAACATATACCAGAGGTTTTGCCACTCATATGGTCACTGGGGTCTGTGCATCTTGCCCATTTATTTGTTTTTATGACTGTGATACAGTGGGGGTGCTACACCACCATCCTCTACCACAGAATACCACAATGTCATCAGATTATGTATCAATCATAATTATGGGTTTGAGGGAATACTTTGATTGATTGTTCAATCAATGGCACTGTACATATGTAACTTCATACACTGTTCACATATCTAAGACATGAAATCCAGCTCCTGCAAATTCACACCTGCTCATTTAATTTCGATGAGGGAGGCAACAGAAACAAATACTGCCATGAAAATCAAGAGTGATTACCTGCCATGTCAATAAATTTTAAGAACATGACATTTCTTATGTGAAGGTGCACCATACAATTGGGATTTACTGAACATGCTAGTTTATGATCAGTAGGCAGCATTGTATACTGATCAATCAGCCACAGGATTATTTCAATCTCACACACAACTTATGCTGATTGTTATATTTGAAATCACACCATTGTTTGCAATCCAAAATTGTTTTGGCTGGTTGTTTTGTGGAGGGGAGAAATATGATCCCCACACCAGGTTGGTTGTTGAATAATTTAAAGTCTTAAGGCAATTTTTTACCACAAATCCTCTGGTGAATTGTTTGATTCATTAATTCAATAAGTTGATTGACAAAAATAGGAATGGATGCCGGTAATACCACTCTGGTACATGAACCTACTGTACTCCATCCCAACAACTGTCATCATTTGGAGAGCATTGACTGCAATACTGTCCCAAGTGGTACTCCTCTTGGAAACAACAAGCATTGCAGGGTTTTGTTGGATCAATGCTTGTTGATTGGAAAATTCATATTGTTAGGTTGAATTGGATGAGTTCAAGTCATTTTTGTTGTACTTTCATGAGACAGAGGTGTTCCTTGCATATCTTCTCTTTTTCCTCACATGCACCTGAATATAAACAGAGTAGCAATAAAATGTAATGACTTGAGGCAACAAATGAAATCACAGATGTTAGCGCTCACCTCCTCTTCTCCTGTGGGTGTGGAATCTGAGTCATCCACATCAGATTTCATGTTTGGTCTTGCAACTTTAAACTCTTCCTCTTCCTAACAGGCTCCTGAAAATGAATAGACAAGCAATGAAATAGTAGAACATACAACAACAAATTAAACATAAGATATTGCAATCACCTTGTCCTCTCCTGCAGGGGTGGAATCTGTGTCACCCATCTCTGATTTCAGAAAATGCAATTTTTCTCAAAAGCATTAGATTGCATTCACCCCTGATAACACTGGAATAGAATTATTTCAAGAAGTCCAATCAAGCAAGGCCACAATGCATGCAAAAATATGATTGCAATTGTACAATCCATCCATGCTGTGTGGATGATGGAAATATTTCACTGGGACTGATTGCATTTTGATCAATTAAACTAATCCACTGTACAAGTACTGCGGACAAAAGTTCATGACCACCACCACACACTTTGAATGCAAATTTTCAGCTCTGCATAGGTAATAATATTAACTATGCACAGTTAATTTTATGAAGAGTGAAGTGCATTTCTTCATGCATAACATTTGGCCACAACCTCATGATTCTGGATGACTGTTTTTTAGTGTCCTCTGCATTGGATTGCCAGATCTGGAGGCAAGAAATTTTTACAGAATATTCTGACCGCATGTAGGTGTGAAGGACAGACACTCATGACTCAAAATTTGAAAGACCTGTGCACCCCCTAGTATTTTAAATGTAGGTGAAGCCCATTCAGAGTTGGGTTGCAATTGTAATACTCCAAAGTCACATAATCTTTGGATTGTTGGCCCAGCCCCCCTTCTTGGGTTTCTAGGGAATACTGGAATCAATCTACTCTATTTTTCATTTTCTTCAGCCCCTTTTGTTTTGGTAGAGATCTAAGCCTTGTAGTTCACTTCTGCATTGTTCTTGATGTTCTTAGTACCAGTAGTAGGGCTTTAGTACTAACAGGAGTGGTATTCTTTATCAAGTCCTACTGGGTCTGCCACTTGGCTGGACACATGTGCAAAAGTAGTGTCTCAAGGTCAGCATCATCCAAGGGAAATACCTGATTAATAACTTGATTGGCCTTTGGGCTGTAGTTCAGGCATGGGAGTGTTTCAAGGTAGCTGTCAAGCTGTTCTACTCAGCCAACAAATTGACCTATCAAGGCCCAGTTGTGCTTCTTCAATGTGTTGGTGATATAGTATTTGAGGGTCTCTCCAAGGTCAAATCAAACACCACTTGAATGTGGATTATGGCACAATCATGGAAGGATTCCCAAGTCTCGGTGGGAGTCTCGGTGTCTGGGATTCCAAAGACATCTTCCCAAGGAGCTTTCATCACTTGTGCATTTATCACCTTCTTCCAGGGTTGTCTGGCCTTGTCGGAGAGCAGATTTCCATATTATTCAAATGGCTTTGCTCCTGCCATTGTGATGGCAAGCTTCACTTCATCAACTTTTGCAGCCACCTCTTCACATGCTGTCTTGGCAGCTTCTAGGGGAGATGGCATGGTATTGACATCAGTATCTGGATATGCACATTTCTCCTTCTGATCTTTTGCCTTCTTTTTTGTGGCTTTTGTCAGCTGAGAGTACTCCATCTTTGTGGCATCTAGCTCACAATATGCTGCCTCTAGCACCATCAAGGCATTGGTGTAATCAGTGTCAAACCCAATCTGCTTGCACACATATACAGCGGTGAATACATGCAGTAAAAACTGCTCCGGAGTCCCAGATGCCCAGATCACCACCTTGAGCTCATTCCTGGTATTCAGGAGAGTCAGCTTGAAGTGGGTGCTGTTTCTTGTTTTCTCGAGGGCATCTTTCATGGGAACTTGCTCAAGAATTTAGCATAAAGGGGAATGTTTTCCTCCCATGCCACACTCACACTCCACTGCCTTGCACCCTTCAGGAATCAATTTTGTGGAGGAAATTCTTTGGAGTGCGTCTCCTAGATCAGACCCTAGAAATAGCTTCTTGTACAAACTTCTTGGATGCCTGAGAAAAAAGTCGTTGGTGCTATGACGTGCAGCTATAATAGCACTCTGTTGGAGAAAATTTTGAAGCAACGGTCTGTTGGTTGATCAAGAAATGATATCTGTGCATTGGTGGGAGAAGCTTGAAATGTGTGGTAGTTTGGGAAGAGAAAATTTGACAATAATGACCTAAGCCGAATCTTTGGAAAAATGAGTTGTAGATAAGGAAGAGTAAAGAAGTAGTTTCCTGATGATTTAAGATTAAAATGATGAATTATTTAAACAAATTGCAACTGAGGACTGTAGAATAACAGTCATCATGTTTCAGTCATGTATTTTACATGATAATCAAATTCTATTCAGTTTGGCTGCAGTTGTGCTCCATTCTCAAATCTATTGGCAGGAGACTGCATCAGTTGCAAGACTTAATTATTTCTGCAACTGCTTTAACTGTTGGTGAAATTTTCTTACTCAGGAAGGTTTCTGAGAATTTTTATTTCTTTGGATACATGTTTCTGACAGACATGCTAACTATGCATGTACATTTTGAATATTTGTTTATGAGAAACTAATATTTGGAGATTGTGCACATTCTTTGTATTGCACAGAGTGAACAGGACAAACATTTTGTCCTGATTATGGGCACTTTAAGGGCAATGGCCCAAGAGAGCATCCTTGGCTAATGTCAGTACAGTCCAGTGTCTGTAAGGACACAGGAATGAGGATTCAGTACAAAAGACTGCACAGGAACTAAGTTGGGTTTTGACACAAGGCAGCATGCAAGTGTGCAAACACTGCGCAAATTCTAAGGCCAAGCAGAAGAACACCCAAATGATCAGCATAGCTGACAGGGCATTGGTCTTGGGAGAAAGACTGTACCTGGATCTTTCAAAGCTAATGTAAAGGCCAATGAGTTGGAAAATGCAAGAATCAATTGTGACAACTTAAAGATCCCCATGTGCAAAGCAACTGGAAGGAAATTGAGTGATCTTACTCTGGCAAAAAACAACATGTTTGAACAAATGTGCAAGCACTTAAACAAGTTGAAAGCTTGGAAAATACCAGTGTGGTGCATATGTCTCAATCTGTCAGGTGAGAATCAAAAACTGGGAAAATGTGCAGTAAAGACTGGGCAGTACTGAAACCTCTGGTTTTTGAGTTTACAAACCATGATACTTCGCAACATCACAGCCTGGCAGAGCTAGCTATCCCATATTTAGCTAGGACATCCCAAGCAACTATGGAAGACATGTTGGTAAAAGTCAATTGACATATGAAGGTTGCATTGGAGCCTGTAGCATGTGCTACTCTGCTTGATGGTTTGGTTGTTCAATGGAAAGCTGGCAACCCACAACGGGCACAAGTTTGGTGTGAACCCAGCCTGGGTTAAGAATCTTCATATCTGGGGAACAGCATGAGTAATGAAAGTGGGAAAAGACTCAAAAACAGGTGACAAGGGAACTACTATGACGTTCATTGGATATGCAGAGTGCAAGAGTGATAGTGTCAGAATGTGGGACCTCAACACAAATCTGGTCATGCTGAATCATGATGTCAGCTGTATTTAAATGCCATGTGCCATTGTACATGGGGCACCACAAATTAATCAGCATGTTGGAAAAGTGTTAAGTGGGGAGACTGCTTGAGGTTAAAATTCACTCAACTTACAATGAGATTTGTATTCAAAACTGCAATAGACAAGACTGAAACAAGACTGAAACAAGACTGAAACAAGACCACATGCACAAGACTGAAACAGGACTGTCCGCAAATTTATTAGGTTAAATATAAGGTTGTACAATAAATTCCAATGAAAGTTGAGTATCTAAAATGAGAGTTATTGTTGAGAGCATCTTAGACTTCCATCAAACATGTGACACCAAAAACCCATCTTACAGCACCATTCACTGCAAGCAGTTGTTAGCTAGATTGTAAGTGAAAAATAGACTCTTACTAACAAAGGCATGTACGCTTTATACCATGCCTAATTTATCTCCAAATCACTGTTGTTAGTAAAATGTTAGTTACTTTATTTTTCTACTACTCTCAATCATTCTTTTGCCCTTACTAAAATTTTTACTAATGACATCCATTTTTTCTAACAGAATACCTACCAGAATTCATTGATTTGGAGTCAAATTTTGTTATTACTAACAAAAACTTTCTTATCCCAGTCATGCATAATGGTAGGAGTAGATTTGTAATAATAATGTTAACTCTGTCTGTACAAAATCAATTTTTAGCATGAAATTATGCAATTTGAAATTTATTTTTATGTGACTAAAACAACTCCATCATGATCAAAAACAAATCTATCTCAACACAAAACTATCATAAGGACCTTGGGAGTGGGGATTGTAACTCACTATCAGGGGGAGTGGCAGAATATGACAGGTCAGGGGCAGCAAGTTCCAATTTAGTAGTTGAATAAAAATATTGCAATACTCATCACTGATGTAGTCAATTGTCCTGTTTCTTCTTTTGATTGTTAGATTGATGCTGCAGGAATGTGCAGCATGCGGGATATGGGATTCGAAATTTGTGGTCAGGGGGGGTGGCAGAATATGGCAGGTCAGGGACAGAGAGTTTCAAATAAATTACTCACAATACAAATATTGCAATACACACCACTGGAGTGGTCAATTGACCTGCTTCTTTTTTAGGTTGTTAGATTGTTGCCAAAGGAAGGCACAGTGTGTCATGGTCAGGGGAAGTGGCAGCAGATGGCATGTCAGGAGCAGTATGTTCCTGTTAAATAGTTGTCCACATAAAAAATTGCAACACTCACCACTGGAGTGGTCAATAGACCTGCTCTTTTTTGTTAGATTGATTTCATGGGAGGGCACGGCATGGGGTATTGTCTTTTTAATTCTTGGAGTGAGGGGGTGACAGAAGATGACAGGTCAGTGGCAGGTTTCAATGAAATATTTTACCAAATAAAAATTGCAATACTCACCACTGGAGTGGTCAAGTGACCTGTTCTTTTAGATTGATGGTGTGGGAGGGTGCGGAATGGGGCATGGTGTTTGTAATTCATGGAGGGCAGGGGTGGCAGACAGTGGCAGGTCAGTGGCAAGTTTCAATGAAATAGCTGACAAGATAAAAATTGCAACACTCACCACTGGAGTGTTCAATAGACCTGCTCTTTTTTATTGTTAGATTGATGGCATGAGAGGGTGCAGCATAGGGTGTGGTGTTTGTAATTCATGGAGGGCAGGGGTTGCAGAAGATGGCAGGTCAACAGCAAGTTTCAACAAAATAGTTGACCACATAAAAAACAATACTCACCACTAGAGCACTCACATGACATGTTTTTTGTTTTATTGTTAGATTGATGCCACGGTAGGGCACGGTTTGAGGTGTGAGGTTTGTAATTTATCAAGGGGGTGTCAGAAGATTGCAGGTCAGTGATTGCAAGTTTCAATTAAATAGTTTACTAACTAAAAAATTGCAATACTCATCAAAACGCAACAACCAACCCACCTGTTTTACCCTCTCCTGACACTCTGCATTGCCACAAGTTAGAACAAGATGATGTCCCCTTTTGCAGCTTGAAAGTCTATAATTTGGCTGAGATAGAAGGTAGTGATTGTCACAACAACCGGAAATCTCATTGTTTGGCTGTGCATGTCAAATTATAATATATTTGTGCAATAAAAAACGGGCACGGCAATCTGCATCATGCCACACCACAATTGTACTGTACTTCTTTATTATGGTATGTATGATAGAGTATTGTCCCACCAACAAAATTGATATATAATTTG
>JALLPD010010590.1:0-10311 GCA_036940065.1 Cyclotella cf. meneghiniana
CAAACAACTTCATGAAGGGGCCGACATTTGAGAATCAGATGACAAGATTTGGGGGATTGGCAATCCGTTTTTTCAGTGATGGAAAAAAAGGGAGGAGCAATGTTGGTCAAAAGTGGGTGATGGTCAAGTTGGAGTATAACGTAAAAATGTGCCATACACATATAATTTTTTTCCCTTACAGTAGTACTTACCATTGCACCCCCTAGTAATAACGAGTTCTGTATATGCTTATATTTCAGTGCATGCCGAATAGTATAACATTCAGAGTGATTTGTCACAAGCTAGTTATACTGCTTTGTAGCTGACAGGAGCATAAGGAGCCAAGTTGGTTTGAGGGCCAGACACACAACAATGATTATGACAATGTATACCATCCAAAATGTAACTCAAAATGAAATTCCATACATTCATCAGCCATCTAAGTTTCAGTTTCTGATTGTTGATTTCTGTCCAAGAAGTCAGAAATCAAAAACTGTTACTGTTATTTGTCACTGACCAAAATTCTGGGACTCATAAGCAGAACAAGAAATCCCCATCTAAACTTGATCAAGGTGATGGATGGTATGCTTGCTCGTCAACCAACGAAAATGGCTTTGCAACACAAGAATAATGTCTAAAGTGTGGTTTGAAAGATTTCATACATTGCTATTCAGCAAATGATTTATTTTGGGAAAGACACGGTATTTTTTGTTCTGACTTTCTCAAGTCCTGGTAAAAGGAATGGTGGTGCATTGGAGATTGTTTCCTAGTGTTTGCTCTTACTCTTAGCACAGCAACTGGAACTATGGGATGTGATTTGTTTTGCAATAATTTTATTTTGCCTGCCTTGGGCCTCGGCATAGCAAATTTTAAATTGTTTGCATTTTGACATTTGTAAAACAACTTGAATACTCACAATATTTGTACAAGTCCACTAAGTACTTTTTTCTATTTCATCCATGCATCTTTCTACCTGCTGTATGTACAATATCATACTTGCCTAAAGAATAATGTTTACATAACCAACTTTTGCGCAGATGAACTTGCATTTTGGCCGCCTTTGCATCCAGGATACAGTCGCAATTTTGATACATAATATTTTGAGTTTTCACTATAAAGTCTACACTAAACCCATAGAAGCAGTAAACTCATACTAATATAAATTATAATCATGCCCAAGATATGGACGTAAAAATGGAGTCAAAAATATTAATACTGTATGTGTTCCCTTGTGACGGGTCATGAAATTCGATGACCCTTGCCAATATATAAAAAGACCAACAGTACAACCACTGATCGTGCATAAATCATATCATCGTGCAAGCACAATCATGACAATTGATAATTCTTTCCACCACATCCGTTGCATTAATCGTGATCACTTTCTGTTCCACACACCTTTCGATCATGTCTACAAACCAACAAATGCAAGCAGCACAGCAACAAGATTGCGATGAAGCGACAAGGATGGCAGCAGCTCTAGGATTGCCCGATGATCCTCAACCCGCACTTCTAATGCATCAAAATCCCTATGATGTCACCACTGCTTTTGAGGTTGCATTTGGAGATGGCCCAAATCAAGACTATGTGTTTGGATGCACTGGCCCAAGCCAATCAATTCAAAGCCATATTGGATGGGGAGGCTTAGCTAGTGCGAGAGAAGGGGCTCGCATTAATATTGATGCCCATGCAAATGTAATGTCAGGAAGAGGAATGGGAGGTAGAAGTAGAAGGGGAGAAGGGAGGGGTGGAAGAGGGAGGGGTGGAAGAGGGAGGGGTGGGAGAGGGAGGGGTGGAAGAGGGAGGGGTGAAGAAGGGAGGAGACAGAGGGGAGGGGTGGCACAGGTACATCTCCAACAACCATACCGGCATCAACCGTTGCCTCGGCTTGAAGAACAAGAGCCTACAACTCTTGGCCAACAGTTTGCTCCAGATCAAATGGATGCTGAAATTCGGGAAGTTCTTCAAGCTAGAATTGCTGATGCCAGTCGAAAGACTTATGATGATTACAATACAAGGCTCATCCGATTTTTATTTGATCACTGCAATGAATTTCCAAACTTGATCAACCCAAGCATCATGGGCGAACTTTCAATTGCACATGACAATGATAGAAACACAAGGACCAGCCGAGGAGCCCCATCCAAAAAGAGGCTCCACATCAACAGTACCATCCGGAAGGCTTTGTCAACAATCAACCCAGCAGATACAGCAACACATCCACTCTTACTAGAAAAGTTGTCTTTCTATATCATTGCCAATTTCATGAAGACATTTTCCAAGCAAATTACAACCCACTCCACTGCTGAAGATCTTGTTGTCACTGCTGAAGCAGGAGAGACAACCAGGACTGTCACTATTCGCTTAAAGCCATCTTCATATGATGGTGTGTCTTCATCTCTGGCAAACCTTTTTGTTGAATGCAATGTTTCAAAAGATTCTACTGAAGGAATCAAGGAGATGTGGCAAAACCTTGGTATGTACAAGAAGGGAACTCGTCGCAAGGGAGCAAGAGAGAGACAGGCTCTTGGTCTCCGGACAACAGAGGGGAAGGATCCCATTCCATTGGCGGCATACACACACCTTGCTTCAATTTTAAATCGGAGTAATGATCCTGAGCATGTGGCAGCCCACCTCTTTCTCTTATTGGACTGGAATTGATGTCACGTGATGATTTTGTTGTCACTTCAAACATTGAACTGGTAGGGGTTTGGAATGATGCTCTTCGTTTTCAAGTAGGAGTGACAAAAACTGATCAAGAGGGAAGTAAACATATTGATCACCCCTTTCATGTTTACTCATGTCCTGAAAACCCAGTCATCTGCCCTGTGCTTGCACTCTCAAAGCATCTTCTTTGTAATCCAAGAATTTTACGTGGAAAGTGCAAATTATTTGAAGGATCGAATCAGTATGAAAGATTTAACAGCATCCTGCGCTCAATTGTTCAGTCTGATGAATATCGTAATGAATTCATTGATTTTGGTGTACATCCGAAGTACTTTGGAACACATTCAATGCGGAAGGGTGCAGCATCTCACGTGGCTTGTGGAATTACTTCTTGCCCTCCAATAGCTTCCATTTGCATCAGAGCAAATTGGCGCATGCCCGGAGTAATGAATCGATACATTAAATACGAGGGAGCTGGAGACCAGTATGTGGGGCGATGTGTGTCAGGGCGAAACAGATTAGGGAAAGGTTTTGCTGAATCATTGCCTTACTTTGATTTTTCTCATCTTGATTCTGTTCAAAAAGGTTTGAAGAGGAGGGAAGTAGATCAGTGGGTGAAGGCAAGGATGCCTGGAGGCACATTAAATGAGTCTGTGTTTGCCCTTTTTATGACATGCATTGCATCTTTCATCTATCACAAGTCATGGTTGGATGAGACAGTGCATCCAGAGAATGCCCTCGATGTTCTCCTTTTTGGTCCGAGACAATCCCTTCTTCTGAACATGTCATCACATGCTNGATGTTCTCCTTTTTGGTCCGAGACAATCCCTTCTTCTGAACATGTCATCACATGCTATCCATGGAACAGAAGTGAGGATACACCTGATTTTACTGGACTACCAGTAGATGTGTTGTATATGGCAAAGGTGGAGAAGCTGCAGATGGAAATTATTGAATTGAAGCATTCCTTGCTGGCGGATAATGTCAGGATTGAGAAAGCAATTGTTGATGGAATTGAGAATTCATTAGATATGCGATCAGTAGGTGGTGATGGGTATGGGCTCTCGAAGAGGATTGACAGGAAATTAGATGATCTAATTGCTAAGATTTCATCTCCTATCGCTGCACCGACTCTGCCCCACCCTGACAACACCAATGAAGATAACACAGATGATGGTTTTTGGACTGGTGATGTCTTTGAAGAGGAAGATATCTGCCTTACTTTTGAGGAAGACCAATCCCTTGTGGAGCAAGCCCGCCAGTCAACCATTCGTGAGAGGACCAAGTGTCAATTGATAGAGCGTAAGAAACGAGGGGTTGTAGTTGGGTTTCATCATGGGCATCTTAATCCACTACCATCTATGTGGCGATATCCAAAACAAATGAACCTTATTCAGATGATTACACTATTTTTGATGGGAAGTCCTATCGAGGGAGTAACTCCTCTCAAGTATTTGAAGAGCCCTCAAGTTGTGCACTTTGACAAAGATGGTTCATCCCTTGCTCGAATGCGGAGAGTGATGAATGTAGTTAAGCATTATGCAATTCAGAAGGACGTGTGGGAGCCACGTCGGAATGCAACAAAATTTTGGAATGGAGAGACTGTCACTCATCTTTGGGACTCAATTTGGGAGGATGTTGCCCCCTACTTATTAACTCGCACACAAACAATGAACAACAACATTTCGTATCACAAGAGCCGGAGTGCAGCATTATCGTGGAGAACTTGTCATGACAAATTTTGCAAGCTGGGGGTGTTTAAAATGTTAGGAGTGTGACATGCTAGGTGGCCATGTAGAATAATTTGTTCTTTGGTTGTTGGTTTCCTGTGCATGGGACTAGTGGTAGGATGGGTGGTAGGGAGCCAGTTGGAAATGATATTGGTGGATTGTTGTGTCTGGGCCTAGTTTGTCTCTGGCTTCCACAAGTGCGGCCTAGTTTTTTCTCCTGGCTTCAACGAGAGAAAAAGTAGATGCTGCAAGGATCATAATTTCCATTTTATCAACGACAGCAACAAGCAACAGTGAGCTGAGGCAATACTTTGTTGAATTCATGTCACAAATAGTAGTGGCTTTTGGCCCAATTTATTTCCTGCATTGAATATGAAAAAGAATTAGCAACTGTTGTCTATTGACCTCATATTTCAAATTTGGTGAAAGAACAGTGTCAAAAGACTCACATTATGTATTTCCAACAATTGAGGAGGGAACATGCGAAGGCTGATGAGCTGCTGCAATGGCTGACAATGATGGCACAGATGTTGTCAAGAAATAACATTGATGGCTGTTGAGTTCATTCGATGGCAGTTGGCAGTTGAGCTCACTCGATGGCAGTGGAGCTCCTCCTTTGATGGAGCTCGTGCAATGGCTGTGCAGCTCGTGTGATGGCTGTCGATCTCTGGGATGGCAGTCAAGTTCATTTGATGGCAGTCAAGCTCATTCTGTGTAGCTCGTTCTATGTAGCTTGTTCGATGGCTGTAAAGCTCTTTTGATCACTCTCCTCATGATGTGATGGTTGCCAAGCTCGTGTGATATCAGCCAAGCTTGTTTGATGGCAGCCAAGCTCGTGAGATGGCAGCTGCAGCCAAGCTTTTGTGATGGCTGTCAAGCTCGTTCGATGTCAGTCGAGCTCATTCGATGGCAGTCGAGCTCATTTGATGACAGTATCGAGCTCGTTCAATGGCAGTATCAAGCTCATTCGATGGCTGTAGAGCTCTTTGATCATTCTTGCAATGTCTATCAAGCTCGTGTGTTGGCAGCCAAGCTTGTTTGATGGTTGTCGAGCTCGTGCAATGGCTGGTGATGTAGCACCACGATATCACGCCATCATAATGTTGTTGTGTATGGTGCTGTATGGTGTGTATTCGTAACTGGCAAATCTTCTTTCTGGTTCGCTCGAAGACATCGCTCACAAACAGAAATATGGGGTCATTATGTCTGTTTTCCTGTGCATAGGATTTAAAAATAAAGTATTGTACCATAGTGCGTCCAGTCATTGTGCGTAATTCTTGGCAAATAATATACAACATAAGAACACGACCAAAATACCGCCAGACCCAAGACCTAACGGTGGGCACAACCAGGGCACAACACAAGGAAAATGACCACGTTTGTGTCCACATCACTGCCCAATTGGGCACACCCTGCAACAACCCAGAAAAGCGAAGTGCACGATAGGGCACGATAGATGAAGGTATGGTACTCTAGAGTTGTGTGGCACCCTCCGCGAGCCGACAGTGACAAGCGTTGCCCGTCTCTGTAATTATTGTTATTGTCCTCGCCACCGGTAATTGACAGAACATCAACTAAGACAGCGACATCAGAATTGCTTTTATTTTATTGCATCAAACGTGGGCTGTCTGCTGGCTGGATGTTCGAGCAAAGGGCTCACCGTTAATTATTGTCAAAACGCCACCGAGCAGATCTTAGCAATTCATCAAAACACGCCCATCACGACAGAGGCGTGGAATACAAAGATAATCATCATCACAACATCCTCGTGGGGACCACCACCAACAACAATAATAACACAGCACACAATCTAGCAAATTCAATAATGAAACTCTTCAAAGCAAAGCCCACGCCGCGCGAAAAGGCAAAAGCCGCCCAAAAAGAAACGAAATCCACCGTTCGCACCAACTCCCGCCAAATCGACAGAGACATTCGCGACCTGGACCGACAAGAAAAATTGCTGCTCCAGCAAATCAAGGCTCGCGCCAAAACGCCCGGCGTCGATCCCGCCACCGACAAAGGACTCAAAAGCCAGGCTCGTCAGCTCGTTCAATTGCGGAAACAGAAGGAAAAGATGTTTGAAACCAAGGCGCATCTCAACAGCGTCGGCATGCAGGCCACCTCCATGGCCAGTCAAGTGTCTGCTGCCATGGCCGTAACTAGCGTCACGGAGGCCTTGACTTCGGCAAATGCAGCCATGGACGCCAAGAAATTGACCGCCACCATCGCAGAATTTACAAAACAGAATGAAACGGCAAAAATGAAAGAGGAGATGTTGAATGACGCTCTCGCCGATGCATTCGATGAAAGTGACGTCGAAGAGGAGGCAGATTTCGTCACGAATCAAGTTCTGGCAGAATTGGGGGTAGAATTGGATCAAAAGATGGTGGGCTTGCATGCTCCGAATAGAGTGCCCGAGGGAGACGAAAAAATTAGTGCCGAGGAGGAGGCGGCGCTCATGGATGCGCTGCCCGATTTGAGGGCCAGGTTGGATGCGTTATAGTCTCCTGTGGATTATTTACATGAAACATTCACCCGGCGTGCTTACATGTTTCATAGTGTATCAGTAATGATTCATCCATCATTAGGAGGTGACAGCACGTAGCTTTTGGGAACTTAAACATTTACTAGCATACACATATTCAAACGACAACCAAACCGTAACAATGTTGTCAACACGCCCCTAGATAGATGCTTAAGCTTCGAGAGGAATTAGGATTCCTTATCATGCCCAAAAATGCTGGATCACTGTATCAATAGGCAATCGACAAACCGGACAAGTATCTCCCCTCGCATTCAACACACGTGCACAAGTTAAACAACAGGCAATATGACCAGTTTCTCCGTGCACAATGGTGGCTGTTCTCTCCTCTGATAGACAAATGAGGCACCGATTGGCATGAGCATGAAGATGGTCGGAAAACGGTCCGTTTTGGAACAGAGTTGGTGTAGAAACTACTGATGAATGTTTCGACCTAACCCGTTCCTTGGTTGAATTTGGTTCATTTCTCTCGCAGATCTCTTCGTCGTTAATTTCAGATAATTGCCTTTGATATGTAACTTTTGAGCGTTCATTATTGACAGTCATTATTTCCAGCATGGCTTTCTTCTGTTCCTTAAAATGAAACTCTGCTGGATTGTCGGGGTCAAAACTTTAATGACAGCAGCCACAGAGGGTAAATTGTAAGACAACTCTTTTTCGTCTAAAAATCAATTGTTCCGAAATGCTCGCGTAATTAAACTTACCTGTCATCTAGGCCAATAAGTTCAACTATTCGTCTATCCCCCAGAAGGGCTTCATTCAGGCGTGCTGAAATCCAGCCGCGTCCAGCTGCCAGACGCAGTCTCTCTATGCAACAAGACTTTGGGTGATCAGAGAAAGACCTGCCTATAATCGAGAGAATTGTTCCCTTCGGAGCAAATCCTATTTGTGCCGTCGATATTTCTACTCCACTTCGAATAACTATCCAGGCGAAAAGGACAAGATATTTCAGTCAACGAGACAAAAGGCTAATGCTATCAGAGATTTAGCTGGCATATCAGTAATCTGGCGTCAAAGCGAAAACGCACCGACTCCATTCTCACATATCACTTTGTACAAGCTGAAATTTAACAAGCCATTAGCCACAAAAATCAAAATCGATTCCCCGAAAATGATTCAAATGCAGCACTGAATACTTGCAGAACGAAAAATGGACGTAGCAACAACTTACACGGGAGCGGGAAAATTCACCGGCTCGACAATTTTACCTCCATTCCCTGAAAGTGGATTAATGAACAAAGAAATCCATCCCGTAATCTTCTTCCATTCTCCCTCTTCGCCCCCATTCTTTTCCGATCGTGTCTCCTCCTTACTTTCCGCAAAAGAAAATCCATCCTCTTTCACACACGCCTGAATTCTCAAACGGCTCAATCCCATATCATTGATAATCTTTTCGTCTACCGAGCAAAAACTTCCATAGGAAAGGGTCCCGATGTGATCGGAGTTTAGTTCTGATCCATTTCGTACAAATGCTCCGTCGGGTTGATAGACTACCCTCCACAACCATTGAGTTGACGTTGTGACTTGATTTCTTGTTATTGCTGTTTTTGCTACATCATCATGGATGGAATCCGCTTTGTATTCCGGAACATAGTCAACGACCCTTCCCGGTGCGACATATGGATAATCATGAAGATGAGAAACAATGTATCCGATGTGGGGAGAAGTGATTTTTAATAATTGAATTTTTGCAGCATCACAACAATGTTGTTGTTTATCTTCATGCTGTGTATTGTCTACATAGGCATCATGGTGTCCTCTCGAATCAAGCGGTGGATACAGTTGGCGCAACGTTCGTGAATCCAACACAATCATTTCTGTTGCATGAATGACACATCCTGGAGAGAGCGTGGCGATTTCTTCCTTATAACTATCGTTATTTTTCGTGAATACTGGATGAGTGGCCACTCCGTGCAACGACAAGTGTGGCAACGATGCCAACACCACTAATTTACCATTGTGTTGGTACCATGATCTGTGGTGTGACGCCAATTCCACCATTTCAGTAGCATGATCGATTTGTCGAATAATTTCGTCGTCTGCTACAATAGAGGATGGTTTGGAGCATCCAACGTGACGATTGGCTGTCTTTGCCGTGACGCCAGGTCGTTTTCTCCGTTGCATCAAAACTGCTCGAATGTTAAGATAAGCTTCCTCGTATGATTGAAGTTCTTTTTCTCGACATGATTCTTGCCATTCTTGGAAAGCATGCTTTTCTTGTAGTGAAAATTTGTTCTTGCGAATAGGTGATGCTGCTGCTGATTCATGAAGTGGTAGTGATTGTGATGTATGTAATGATGGGCGAGGGGTGAGGATGTTCTCTTTATTGCTGGTGGAAGTATTCAGAAGCAATTCTAGAGGAGGTGGCTGAATCTTGTTCATGGCAGCAGTATGATCGCTCAAACGATATTGATAACTATGAGGGGAGAAATTCTGATGCTGGAGCTTGCGCATAATGGGAGATGTCGAACCAAGAGGAAGATGTAGGCCTCCTTCTGTGTCATGTGTGTAGAGGGTTGATAGTTCGGCATTTCTATTGCTGTCGTCACTGCTGTTGGAAGCATGTTGACCTGGAAGATTCAAGAAAATTTGTTTAGGGAGTGTTGATTGAATTTATTAATACAATATTGAAAAGAGTCACAGAGCAACAATTAGCACCCAGAATCACCAGGAAATCTTTTTCTGTAATGAGCCTAAAGAGGTTCAATGTAACATCAATTGTCAAGCAGACTTCGGTGACGAAGTTTCCGGTTCCAATGAGAGATGAGCTCAACTCTAGATAACAAAAATTGCAATAGTCCTCCTCAAGGCAGCAAGAATTCAATAATCACTGTCAATAACAAACACTATTTTCGTCTCACCACTGGCATCCTCCTCTTGGAATTCCTCCACAGAAATTTCTTCCAATGACGCCAATTGATTGAAGCTGCTAGTCTTGCTGACGTTGCCGAGACTCGCAGCAGTGCATGCGCAGGGGTCATCTCGATGAGGAACGGGCAATGTATCGAGGGTGTTGCTCATTCCATCCCCGGGCGATCCTTGAAGAACCACGAATGATCCTGGAAGGATTCTTGATAGAAGGCCTCTGATGGTGGCGTCATTTATATCATAATTCTGAGAAAGGAGGTTGGCTACTTGCCATTGTGACGACGATAACCATGACATGATGGGATTTAAAAATAAGCATAATATAAAATTGTCAGAGATTGACCAGAATTAGAGTCTAAATCGAAATTTATTATGGCAGCTGCCACAAAAGAAATTAGCAGCAGGGGTAGTAGAACAGTGTTGGGGTTGAGGGAACTATGTTTATTTTTTAGATGATAATTTTCCCTAACAATATATTCATAGCTAGAGTACAGATATTATTGTCAACCCCGTAATCCAAAGAGA
>JALLPD010011002.1:0-13466 GCA_036940065.1 Cyclotella cf. meneghiniana
AAGGGACTTGGTTGACTTTGTTTTTTGCATTAGAACTTTGGTAGAGACATCTACAGATGGATTCTGGGACAGAGACAATGATGATGGCACTGGTGTGAGGAATATAGTTAAATTGATATAATACAATGATGTGCTGCAGAATGAACAGATGGAAGGATGAGGTATTTCCCTTTGGGATTGCAAGCTCTGACTGATGCTTTTTTGTGGTGTTTAATTTGTGGGGGCATCTCAAAAGTCAATTTGTGCCAATTTGTTAGGTTATCAATTTAATTTGTTTGATGTGTACAATTGATTACCTTGACTATTCTAAGAATTAATTAAGTATAAAAAATCAATTATATTTCACTCTTATTTTGAATGGGAGGCCAATGTTCTCATTGTCATTGCACAGGCCATTTGATGATGAGAAAACCACAAAAGAGCGCATGTGGGAAAAATGAAAAATCATATGATATTTGCACATTTTAATACAACTTTTTCAAAACTTGAAAAAAATAGTCTACTACATGATCCAACCTGTTATTGGATCAGGCAAAGTCATACAAATTTTTTGTGAATAATTGATAAAAGTTATGCTTTCTGAAAATGAGCCACCGCAATTATTATATTACCATCTTGTTGGCTATAAAACAGAAAATATGAAAAATCATTTATTTCTTGCACAGCTCTGAAGAGTTTTTATTTGAAAAACAAACCACTACAGAAAGCATATTGTCGTGTCCCCATGCAACCATGCCATGCTATCATCACAATGTCATTCGATTTGAAAACACCAAAATAAGACGAAGAAAGAACAGCATTTTTTTGAAAATTGACCAATACAAAAATAATACTGTCATCCCCAAAGCAATAGAACAGAAATGGGAATGAAAACAATTTTCCTGAAGAAGGATCATAACAAAAATAATGCCATCCCAATACTATCCTTCCACGCTAGTATCCCCACAGTTGTATTCCATTGAAAACACAAAAGTACTGTTCTGACAGCATTCCTGCCGCCATTCCCATGCTGCCATCCCGACACTGCTGTTCCCATGCTATTGTCCCCATGCTGCCATCCTCATGCGCTGCCATCGTCCCCACATTGTCATTCCCATGTTGTTGTCCCCAAGCTGCCACCCCCAAGCTGCCATCCCGATGCTACTGTTGTTCCCATGTTGTCATCCCCTCACCATGTTGTCATTGTCCCCACATCCCATGTTGTCATCTCCATGTGGTTGTGCCCACATCTGCACCAGTGGAAAAGAAAGACTTATGCCTGTGCCTACAATCCTTATTTTGACTAGATAGTTTAAGCACAATTTAATAATAACCACTTTTTCTCCCCCTGCTGCCATCCCGCCATGCTGCCGTCCCCCCACGCTGCCGTCCTCCCACGTTACCATCCTCATGGGCTGCTGTCGTTTCCAGGTTGTTATCCCCATATCGACAACCCTATGCTGCCATCCCCCGTGCTGCCGTCTCCATGCTACTGTCATCCCCATGTTGTCACCCCGTTCCCATGCTGCTGTTGTCCCATAGTTGTCATCCCCATGTCATCATCTCCACATTGATATCCCCCAGCTGCCCTCTCCTCATGATGTTGTCCCTCGCTGCCATTCCCATGTGCTGTCATCATCCCCACGTTGTCATCCCTACATCGTCGTCCCCACGCTGTCATACCCAATACTGCCGTCCCCATGCTAATGTCATCTCGATGTTGTCATCCTGTCTCCATGCTGCCATTTTCCCCACATTGTCTTGTTGTCTTTTCATTTTTATCCCCATGCTGCTGCCCCCCCCACTCTGTTGTCCCAACTCTCCCCCCACCCCCCCCATGATAACGGCCTTTTTGCGGATGCGTGAAACATGGATATCTAGTGGCCGAGTGCACGACAGTGCATGATAAAGACGCACATAAACCACACTTAAAATTTTTAGGGAAAAAGGGAAAAGAATAAAACTTGTTGGTTAATGCCTATAAAGATCGTTGGACAATATCTTTGAGTATTTTAGCAGGTAATCATGTTGCAAACTCATATAACTACCTGTAAATATCAAACATGAAAAAACTGGCCGGAGGAGGAGGAGGAGGAGAAGAAGTAAATAAGGTTTCAAAAAAAATGTTGACATGAAAGTAATAGTACATACCTAAAAATACTATGGGTTTTGGAGGGTAACAAATATTGAAGGAAAATTAGCACGGGAACAGTATGCGGCCA
Organism: Cyclotella cf. meneghiniana; assembly: GCA_036940065.1. Taxonomy (NCBI): domain Eukaryota; phylum Bacillariophyta; class Thalassiosirophyceae; order Thalassiosirales; family Thalassiosiraceae; genus Cyclotella; species Cyclotella cf. meneghiniana. The sequence goes on from JALLPD010011002.1 coordinate 2,202, forward strand.
TTGAGAAAAATATCACACTGCTGTTATTTTCACTTTAACATTAGAGGTAGGGAAAAACATTCCCCAGCTGTACATAATATGTTGATATTGAGACCAATACTCCACAGCCATGCATGCCAGTTGGGCTGCAAAGGCAGAGTAATCAATAGGCATTCCAGTATTTTATTACCTTGTTTCTTGATGAAAAATGCTCTTTAATTCCTCACAAGACTCAAATGGGACTGGGCTAAGAAGGCATATAAATCATGCCCATTGTAAGGGCCAGCACGGGCCCGGATACCAATCCCATAGGGATATCCTTCCACTGGAGTGTCTCCCGACTAACCACCTGTCAGAGGATGTCAGAGGTCTGTCTTTTCGACTTGACCACTTCTGGAGCAAATAAGCTGCAAATAAGGTAAGATAAGCATTACGCGATACCAGAACCGTGATCCGATACGATACCACCTTTTGTTGTGAAACGTAATGATCGTATGCCCATGGTTTCGAACCCCCACAGAGCGAAAAGACAAGCGTGCGTATGCAAGGTGAGTGTATCCCTCTTCCGAGGGGTACTCCTATCGTCATGCGAGATTCATGAAGAAACATCAAAATTCCGATTCGTCGCATCCACCACAAAGGCAAATACAGGCATGTCCATGCTCCGTCCCGCTCCGATGAGCATACCGAGCCTATGTCGTTCTAGATCCATCGATAAACACATGCTTTCGCAAGATGGTTGAAGGAACGGCGAAACGCACGGCATAAAATCGGACAACTCAACCACGATGACGATTCCAACCGATTTAGTCCATCAACTTTTCACTATGCTACGGCAGGAGCGAACCGCATACAAGCGCTCTGACTACATGAATTCAACCAAGACGTCGGTGTCCCCATCCGACAGACGGGCGCTATGCGATTGGGGGTACGGTATAATGTCGGCCTTCGCCGGGGTCGACCGGTTCACCACGGTCTTGGCGATTTCGTACTTTGACAGATTCTTGAGCACTTCCAATCCACTTGCCAAGTTGGCACTGGAGGATAAAATCCAGTTTCAACTGGTCTTTGTCGCATGCCTCGTACTCGCTCTCAAGGTACACAAAGGGTTCACCGTAGAACTGGACTTTGTATGCGGCGTAATTTGCCACGGCGCGTACGACACGGAAACCATCGTCCTGACGGAACGAGAGGTCCTCCAAGCGCTCGACTGGAGACTGAACGGTCCGACGCCTCATGATTTCATCGATGGGTTTCTTCGTCTTTTTTCCCCCATGGAATCCATGCGCTCGGATGTTCTTTCCCGCTTCTCCAAGGCGTTGGCCGAGCGAGCCCTCGCGAGGTACTCGATGGCATTGGAAGCTCCGTCTTGGATCGCCGTCGCTTCCCTCGTCTGCGGTTTGCGGTGCATGGCTTCCGCGCCGCTGCTCGCGCATTGTTTGATTCTGCGCATTGCCGATACGTTTCTCGGATCGGAGGAGAACGATGGGCGATTCCGAGTTTTGTGTAAGAAAATGGAGTGCATGATGCAAGAAGATTTGCTCGGTGATGGGGAGAGCCTTGGGGGGGCGCGAGAGGAATGGCAAGCTGGTTGTATCGGAAATGACGAGACTTTTGTTGCCGGCGAAGTTTCTCCGATCGGCCCCTCATTTAGTTGAATGGACGTGTTGTTCCGTATCGGAGGAATTGTTCTTGCAGGTGGTGGACTTGGCTGTTGTGTCAAAAGATTACGGGTGATAAGATATTGTACTAAAGATAACATTGTATTGATAAATTGAAATAGATGTATCGGGGACGAAAAGGATAAATCGAGGATCGCCATCATGCTTTATATTTCTCTTCGATGCCTTCTCTCGTCAAAGGCTTAGTGTTCAAACTTGTTCAAACCACATGGTATTGTGTATGGTACAATACCACATTCGTTTCGGACTCACAGGCTTAATGAAGCTTAATGCTACCAGTGTTGTTTGAATGGTACATATATAATATTATGATTAAGAGGATGGTTAACATCCAGATGATATTATGGAATTCCCATGTGAAAAAATGAAGATTGTGCGCCTGAGTCAGTCATAGGTCAGTCATCTCGTTTCAGTCTCGTTTCTCTCGCTATTTTTGGAAAAAGCCGGTCTCGGCCTACGATTGAGTCGAATGGTCACCAATCCCCACCCTCCATCGACCCTCGTTCTCCCATGCCACCAGCGATCAAGCGACATTCCTAGAAAAGAATCGACAAAAGCATGACACGGAACGTTCGCAAATTCATCGCCCTGCTGGCACTCACCGCCGCCGCCAACCACAACGCCGAGGGATTCACCAGTCCCGCGCGCGTCACGAAATCATCCTTCCCGCCCCGCACTCCTCCGCCCTTCCGCTCCCTCCCCCGAACATCAACCGCCGCATCTCTCTCGGCATTCCCCCTCCTCGACGAAGAAACCACCCAAAAACTAATTCTCCTCGCCTACGAAAAAGCCATCGACGCCGGCGTCCCCTCCCTCTTCTTCCTCCTTTCGGCGTGGTGGATCGTCCGCCTCTTTCGCCGAGGCGCGGACGACGACGACGACGGCCGACCGTCCTTTTCGCGACGTTCCAAACGCGGCGCCTCCCCCAAACGACGGGGGAACGATGACGATCGTCCGCTCGGTCCGGTGGAACAGCTCTACGACGATGTTTACGACGATCTCGCCGAATCGCCTCGTTCGGGCGACAATCCGATTGTGAAATTCTTGACGGGGAGGGGGGGAGGCGCCGGAGGGGGAAAGTTCGATCGGCCCGCTTCGAAACTCAATATCGGCATACCCCGCGAGTATTTGAAGGTGACGCGATTGAATGCGCGGTATGACAGTTATCGGTATAGTTTGATCAAGGCCACGGTGGGGAAGGCCGCGGCGGCGAGGGAGGTGCGGGCGAAGAACTTTGAGAGTGCCCTTTCCAGGGCGTTGGGGGCGGAATCGTCGTGGTTGGACCTGACCGTGGAGGAGGGGACGCAGTTGTTGAGATTGGAACGAGATTTTTTGAAAGAGGGGAATGATTTGGTGGGACGGGCTGCCGAATACAGCAGGGAGATTACCAATGCGGCCATATTGGAAGAGATGGAAGCCATGGGTGTGGAATGCGGTGTTATTGATGCGGTCATTGAGAGGAATGGGACCGATGGGTTGTTGTTAAAGGATGTTGCCGAGAGGGGCGACTTGGTTGTAAATGAGGATGTTTTGGAGGATGGGACCAAGATTGTTACCTCTTTGGCTTCCATTCCAAACTCGGATCAAATGCAACAAGAAAATGAAGAGACGCTAGATGATGCGAACAACAAGCCCAAAAAAGTAAAGGTCGAGAAAAAGAGAAAGATCGAAAAGCACGCCGATATCATGCGCGCCGTCAAAGAACTCGAGTCTATCAACTCGGCAATCCTCCTCCTAGAAATTGACTTTATACAATCCATCGTCGAGATTCTCGGGCCCAATCGAGCCGATGCCATACGCACCACCCTGGTAGGGAACATGATCAACGGAAAGGCGGGCACACTGCTGGCTTCCCTCAACGAGAGACCGCTGGCTTCCGTCCTTTCCTCTGTTTTCGACAATCGATCCCGCCGCAAAAATCTTTTCGTCACGCGATTCCCGGGCGATGTCACCGCATCCCAACTCAACGAACTCCGCGAAGAAGTCACGGGAATACTGCGCGCGGCGCAACCGGGAGACGAGGCGCTACTCGTTCTTCAAAGCGGGGGGGGGACCGTTACGGGGTATGGACTCGCCGCGGCGCAATTGTTACGGGTGAAAGAAAGGGGGATGAAATTGACGATTTGCGTAGAGCAAGTCGCTGCTTCGGGGGGATACATGATGTGTTGTACCGCTGATCGAATCGTTGCCAGTCCGTTTGCGGTGTTGGGTTCCATTGGGGTCATTTCAGAGATTCCAAATGCCTATGAAAGATTGAAGCAGGAGGGGATCGAATTTCAAACAATTACCGCCGGGAAGTATAAGAGGACTGTCACTCCCACTAAGAAGGTGACGAAGGAAGATTTGAAAAAGTCGGAAGAGGATATCAATGATATTCTCAAGTTGTTCAAGGCTTTTGTCAAAAGCCAGAGGCCTCAATTGAATATTGACGAAGTTGCCACCGGAGAGACGTGGTTTGGAGAAATGGCTTTGGAAAAGGGATTGTGTGATGAGCTGGCCACGGCCGATGATGTCCTTTTGGAGTTTGTGGACAATGGGTACGATGTTTACGAAGTGGCTTACAATCCCCCACTCGAGGGTTTAGCAGCGCTGGCTGGTCTGCCAGGCACAACGGCTAACGCAGATAATGGGTGGAGGGGTGTAATCCGATCTGCTGTGAGGAGTGTCGTGTCCGAAGTCAAGGATGAAGTGATTTCTCAGCTGGCTGCTACTGCGAGGGATGGGAACTCCATAGAGAGAAGGTATATGGCAAAGGATCCATCAGATGCTGCTAGTAGAGTTCAGTTACGAGATTAGTCTCGTCCATTCGAACTCAGTAGAACTTCAGCGAAACAAACTATGTGGCCAAGAGAGTGTCAATCGTTGCGGATACAATTCAGTCGAGACGATGAATCCGTCTTTTCTAAACACATAGCGTAAGAGAAGTATGGCAAACAACATCTAAAAGGCTAAAACTCAAACAAATCAATCACATAATACGATTACCAAATGCTGAATGAAAAGAATTGATAAAATACAATGATTAAGCTGCTCCTTGGCTGCTTATCTCACGGTTAAGACTTCCGAGTAAGCCTACGTAGACGAACTGTCCCATCCCAAGAACAAGTGATGGTACCTCCCACGGAAGACTCTCCACGCTCACTCTTCTGACCATGTCGGAGCCCATCTTTCGACGAAAATGACAAAAATCCAGATATCGCATCTCTATGTCCAGTTTCGTGGCTGCTCATCTTCATTCCAGTCGAAGCATCCCATTCATTTACTACACCGTCATCACCCACGCTCAAGAAAGAGAAGTCGTGTCGGCCAACGGCGCGAGTCAGTCGGACTGAACCACAGTTGGGAGCCCTTTTCGATGGATCGAGATGACGCATCGTTGCTACAGCCGACCGAATCGTTCTTGACGAGCCTGTTTCCGTCGAGGTAAGATTACTGGAAGTCACTTCTTGAGAAGATCCACAAATAACGCGGAAATCCCATGTGGCGAGAGAGCCGTCTGCGCCTGCACTAACCATGAATGATTCTGATCGATTGCCAAGAAGCAAATCTGACACTGGAGAAAGATGATACCTCAAATTGAATAGCGGTGAAGAACCGGCTCGAGTATCCCAAAGAGCTATGGAACGGTCTGTAGACGCAGACACAATGATTTGTCCCCAGAAATGTGTTTCTGTCACCCAACCTTGATGGCCTCGTAGAGTAACTGACGTAGTGGGATGAATGCGAGGAATAAAGAGAGCAGCGGTCAATTTTCGCAAGGACGTTGAACACGAAATCAACCACGGTTACCAGTAGACAAAACAAGAGAATGCACTTACGCAGTGGCTTTGTTGCCCCTGAAAGATCCCAGAGTCTCACTGTTTTATCTGCGCCGCCGCTCAGCAATTTATCCCCATGCCACGCTGTCTTTAAGCATATTATTCGTCCTTCGTGGCCAGTTAAAACGCCTTGAGCATCGGATGCATCATAATCTGTAGGCATTGTTGTAATTTGACGATTGGCAAAGAATCGGGCTTGTATAGACGTGTTCTGCGCTGTATGAGAAACTCCTTCTTGACTATTAGAGGTTGATTTCAAAGACCACAATTTGATCAGGCCGTCTTCGCCGCCGGAGAGCAAAGCATCAGGGCGATACATACGTGGAGGGACGTCGATGCAAGTTACGCCTCCACGGTGTCCGCCAATCGAAGTACCTTTGATCGCATCCTGTAACACATGATCGTCATTGGGGTGACGAACCAAAGTGGATGCTATTGAATTTACACCTGATCCGTGATGAGAACGGTTGCCAATGGAGGCAGGATCTGTGCCTGAACCCATCCGTGATGTGACGCTTGCTTGGTAAATGTCTTTCAGTGACCAAATTCTCAAGCCCCCACATGTTGTACCAGCAATGATTCGACAACCATCCATAGATGAAACGATTTCATCTTCGTCGGCGCAACCCAGAGACTCAACACTGTCTACGCCTGACCCGGCGCGGTAACCAGATCCCTTACTAGCAGCGAGACAGCTCACCGCACCGATGACACATTCTTTATCAGACTCTCCTTGAGACCCCCATTGTAACTTGACGCCATTGATCAAACTTGATTTTGAATGTAACAGCGAAGCGCATGACGGTTTTGACGAACACTTAGATTCAAATTCAGAATTATCTGCACCAAAATGAATGGTATGTGCCAAAAAAACACTTCCGTCAACACCTCCAGTAACAACGGCTGTCGATCCAAATGCTGCCATTGCAGTGATGGCAGCACGCCCTGAGTATCCCCCTACATTGAATACATCGCCATTGTTAGATTGTTTGGTTTCAGGGCCATGATGTGACGAGCCACTTATCGTTTGCGTGTCCGTGGAGCCTCCAAGTATAGTGCCTAAGAAGGCTCTAGCACCAGTATGACGTTCGGGGGAAAACAACGATATCGATGGGTGAGCCCATGATAAATTCTCTGAGACAAGGTTATCCTCTTCGTATAAATCAGCCATTTCTCCGGTCATATCTCTCGAGCTCCTGCGATCCCAAACATGAGGCACATTTCCTTTCCCTAGATTGAAATCGCCTGCTTCGCCTGCTTTCTCGCCATCTTCATCTCGTTTAGCGGTTAGCCTTCGTGCTAGAACAAGTAGGGACTGCGCTTTATCCGTCGTAAACCATCCTTTTTCTTCGCTAATTCGTGTTGCGAATCTGGCCAGCTCCTCGGCAGGAACTCCATAGCCGACCATTTCGTAAAGAGTCGACACTGCCGCATCGTAAGAATCACTATCAGCAGTATCTTCAGTTTCAGCCACATCAGTGGGAAGTTGTTCAATACTGCCATCCGAGACAGATGCATCATCTTTGCGATCGTTTTGTTGCTCCTTTTGATGAAGCAGCAACACCCTCTCCCATAAACGCAAATCAGCAAAGATGGAATGAGCGTTTATTCTTTCGGTCATGTACGTCGTCTTATGGTCTGCTTGGTTCCCAGGGTTCACTGTTACAGTACAAAAGCCGCCAGTTAATGATAAGAGACGGTACGCCGATTCGTAGTCTCCTTCTTCTTGGCATGCTTCTAATACAGCAATGCAAAGCCTCACGATGCACTCAAACGCACTTTGTTCCAATACGCTTTGTTGAGTAGCAGTTCTTTGCTTTGAATCGTCCAAAGTTCGTTTGGAACGCTGTTTTTCTATTCTATTCCGCTGACTTAAAACAGAGAAGAGATACCTTTGAGCTGATGGGTTTCTCAGAGCCGCTTCCGCATCAGCAATCAAGTCACGCCCGTTCTCTGAAAAGCTCGACGAATTTTTATTGGAACCAAATGCTATTTCTAAACAACGACGTACTTTATCTCTATCTTTGGCATCGACGTGTGGTTGTGTAGATGTAACTGATCCATCAAGAGGCAAGTCGGGAACATTCGACAAAATAGTTGATAGATCAAAAGTCTTGTCGACGCTAGATTTTTCGATGAGGGGTGTATTTAGAATATCGTCGTCATCTTTGTGGTCATGCGCAATCTTCCATGCACGAAAACGCCGTTCGCCTATGGCATCACGCAACTTCGTTTTCTTCCTAATCTCAATAAACTCTACTTGTTTATCTTTCACTTTTGTCTCGCTGGTGTCGTCATTGGCGCAAACAGGTATTTGGAGCATGTTGCTGTATCTCCAGGGATTCTTTTCTAATTCAACGAGATACTCTAGAGATATAGCATGCACGCCACCAGACGAAGAAACTGAGTTGTTATCTTCATCAGTCATTATGGGCTTCAGGATACTGAATGTGAAAGAAATTGAAGGGGTCTTCTCCTCGTCTTCGAACCAATAGGTGTCACCTGTTCCAAAGCTGAAGTCGATCTTAAACTCCTCATCTTCTTCTTCTTCCCACCTAATTAATCCTGGAGGACGAGGTTGACGATCAACCCTATATGTTGGGATTTTCTGTTCAATTCGCTCAAGTGAATCATATAGCTTGTCTGCCACTTCGTCACAAGCAGGCGAGCCGAAATTTGTAGACAAATAGCTTTTGGTACCTGTGCCTGCATCATCTTCCTGCTCGATCGATTCCATAACTTCATGAAAGAATGAAGTCTCTTCGCTACTTAATCTTTCCAAAAGTTGGTGAAAATGTTGAGAGTTTACAAGGACTGAAAGGAATCTCTTTGACCTAGGTGACAAAATTTTTTGCGTCCGGTCTGAGTAATTATTATCGATGAGAACTGACGGCCGCTTGTCTTCGAAAAGTGCAGGTGCCTGTCTTAAAAATCTGTCTCTATTGAACACTGGTTGAGATGCAGATACACTGCGGCCGAGTACAATTTGTAAGATAAAATATTACACGGCTCCTTAGTGATCAATCAGTACAAACGAAAATTCAACAGCAGAATAGCACTCACAAAAACAGACACTCTTGATAACCTCTGATCAAACTGCATATTTGGATAGCTATTTCAAAAACAAAGACATTCTAAAATTCTGACTCGACGAGAAGGTAACGGATGCATCAGTCAATCAGGGGCACATACCGACATGAACGCGGAATTTCCTCTCTGCCATGCTTTCGTTTTCCAGCCTAGCCGAACGCCGGCAGCCAGGAAAAGTAGCAGCATTCATTTGAGCATCTATCTCGTCTTCCTCTCTCAACAACCGGAAAACAGCTTTTGATATGCTGGTGGACACTGATGCTGGCAGAGCGGTTGGAATTTTAGTCCGAGGTCCTCTTCTAAAAGAGCAAGACGCAGAAGACAGGAGCTTAGAAACTGCAGTCGGGTCAGATACTCGAGATTTATCATTACAACACACCTTCCATCGTAATCTGTCGACGAAGCAATATCATCAAGATCGACAACAACGATCTCACTCAACACATTCCTATCACAGTATTGAAGGTTAATAGTTGGAATGCCAACAAAGAAAGATAGTGGAGCTTCTAAAAACTCCAACATGTCCTTAGGAAGAACTGGAATAAAGGGAAGTTGCCACGTAAACGGGAATATTAGAGCGGAAATCACTTCTGCTACCATAGCCACGTTTGCAACATCCACTGAGTGAATGAGAATTTTGCACTCTGTTAATGCTGCGGCCAAAAGTAGTGTCAACCCCTCAGCACCCAATAATCTGCAGGTTGATGCAATGGCACCTCCATGAGGAAGCGGTGGTAGACCGTTTGGCGGTGCTGTTGTGATGTGCAAACGCTCGCCTTCTAGAAATGGTATCGAGCAATGAACTACACCTGGGATAGGCTTGGGGAAGTTCACAATTCTGAGAAAGCAAAGAATGAGTGAACTGAGCCAATGAAGATAAAATAACATTTATCATAGAAACACAATCCTCACAGATGGAAAAGATCTTTTTGCATCATATCATATAATTTGGAGGAAGCAGATGGTTCTCCATACGAAGAAAAAAGTTTGGAGGTATCCCCAGAAGAGATCTGAGACGCCATGGCATCACACATTCGAAGAAGAATCTCCTCGACCACTCCAACGATGGGAAGCGTCGTCGATAGACAAATTCCGATAGGGACCCATAATCTCCTTTGGCCAACAGACGTCTTACCCTTCGGTGCACCTACTTGAACGACTCCTCCAGTCATAGTCTGTGCAAAATCATCCTGTGTCGGATCAATTCCTTTGGGAGCGGGAACGTAAAAACGGACAACGACCCCATAAGTCTTTACGAGCTTAGAGCCATAGTCATCCGAATTTGAGGATAATACAAACCATGAAAAGGAAGTAGCAGATCCTAAACACACATCGAACGAAGAAACTATCTCTGAGGAATTGGCCGAGGTAGAAACCCCTCCTACTTTCAATTCCTCGTGAGTAGGAGCATTCGCACCACGCCACAATTTACACCCCTCTGGAAAGCAGAACCATTCCGCTTGGGGTATCAACCCAGTATTTCGTCCGTTCTTGACGTGAAACTCATCATTTGGCGGAAAACGTTCCAATACACAACATTCTGGAGTGCTCTGAACCCAACCCTTTGATCCATCGTCGTTCCTTTGGTTTCCGATATCTCTCGCACCCACTATACAGACAAAGTCAACAATTCCTGAATCCAACTCTGGCTCTTCTGGCTTGGGTTTATCGTTTCCCTTCGATTCCTCGATAATTTGTTCCTTCTCCAGCTTTTTCTTCTCTTCCTCCATCTTTCTAACCACTAAGGCTTTCTCGTTCTCCTCATCGACATGCAACGAAGTCAAATCTAAAACATTCTTTGAATCATGCTCATTAATCTCCCCCAAAATCTCCTCCTCCGCCCCATCCAAATACCCCGCCGTAGCAAACGTCAACTCCAGCAAGACCGAGGGACATCGTCGCGGTCCATGCAACATACCTGGGGAGGCATCATCGTCCTCGTCATCATCACCTAAGCTCGACGCGGAAGATGGGACGAGATTCGGCCCATCCAATTGATACCATCGTTCTACCACGGCCGCCCTCCCATTACCGGAAAAGGCATTTTCGAGGGGCAATCGCGACAAGGGAATGAGAAGTGTTCCCAAACACAATCCCTCCGATCGATTCTCATCCAACTGCACAGCATCCGCAGCGGTAGCGTCATTCCTATTCCCCGCCATCTCACTCGACCCCTCCATCCCCTCGCTCGCACCCCTCCTTTCCTTCCATTTTTGTTGATATTCCACCAAATCCTGCTGTCCCATCGGCTCGGACTCGGGCTTCATCAAAAACTGCGCCACGGCCGCGGCCTTTTCTTCTCGGCTGTTGCCCGCGGTCGAACTTGATCCGATGGTGGTCCTCCTTCGATGCTCTTCCATCTGCAGGCGTCCCTTGCGCCACAATCCCTTGATTCCTACTAGATCGGACTCGTCCGAGGAAAGAGGAGCGGGGGGGAGGAGGGAGGAGGAGGAGGGATGTTCGTTGGTCGGTCCTGAGGTTGTGGGGGTGATGGCGGCGGTGTTGGGTGATTCGGGTGCCAAACGCGTACATAGTTTGACGGCAAGGATGCTTTCCATGGGGTTGGTGAGGGAATTCCATCGGTATTCTTCGTTCCAGTCGGCTCCGTTTCCTCCTCCTCCGTTGGTCGCCTGTTTGTTGTTGTTGTTGTTGTTGTTGTTGTTGTTGTTGTTGTTGTTGTTGTTGTTGTTGTTGTT
>JALLPD010011616.1:0-11598 GCA_036940065.1 Cyclotella cf. meneghiniana
GTTGTTGTTGTTGTTGTTGTTGTTGTTGTTGTTGTTGTTGTTGTTACTTTTCTGCTACAAGGAAAGTCGTAACATCAACACTCTTCACTAAAAATTTACAAAACTACGCATAATGTACATAGGAATTCCCTATCCACCCGTTGAAAATCACCTTGGCAACCATGAGATCTCGCCACATCTCCAATTTCCGCCACCGCCTTGGACCTCCCTCCAACACCCCCTCCATTATTTGCCACCGCACTCGCTAACTCTCCATGAAGATTTCACTGCCCTGAAAGAACTACTTAAAAGTATTGCTTCCTGGCTTCAAACGGTGGAAGCCACGCTATCAATTGGGCAGAGTGCTGAAATTCAACACTGCACATCCTCTCTTCCGTTCCCAGGACAACCTCTACCACCACAATCTCTCTGCCCTGATCACAACGACTCGTTCTCCCCTCCCCCATCCTTGCTGACATCACGTCCGCATCCATTATCTCACACAGCGCACTCTTGTCCATCCCCTTTTCAGGCGAAACCGTCGATCGCTACACCGCCTTCATCGCACTCTTCACGGACACCACCTCCGTTGACGCCAACACCTGTACCTTGCTCTTCGTCTGCCCCATTCAATCCCGGTGATCGCGACCCGGACTCAAAGCCCCCCTTCTCAACACCGCCACACATCGCGGTCGCGCTCTCAGCCTCACCGTCCCCGTTGCCTTCGCTGCAGACCCTTGCTCTACATCACCAGTCTCATTCCTTCACCTCCGGTGTCTCCGCCCCTGCCACAGCGATCACATCGCCCCATCCACTGACAAACCACTTACAAGCAGCGTCTACATCAGAGTCGTCCCCATCACCTCAGCCGACATCATCCATACTGGCTCCCTGTGCCAGTACATCGGCACACATCCCTAGGCCCGTTCTCCCGAGACTGTCACCCGAATCACTGTCCCCTGCACTGGCACAGCACTCCAAGCCTCGCTTTATAGCGGAGACGTCGCACCATTCTCCCTTACCTTTGTCTCATACTGCATCAGGACACCACTTCGCCCAACACTCACAATCTGACCTACCCTCCCTGACAACTGAGACTACAACAACGCTAACAGGAACACCTTCCCAAGGACTGGCGCTATCCCCCCCGGCTCATCACCCCTGTGAGTGGACATCGAGTCCTGCCCCAGCACAGATACGAGCGACACCATCGTTTCTCCTATCCTCGCTGTCGACACACCAACCCCAGGAGTTTTCGGCTGCTTCTGGTGCAGTTACATCAGCATCGTTGCCTAATACTATTCCAACAGAGTCTCTGGAATTATCCACAGCTGGATCATCATCGTCGTCCCTGACTACAGCACGAGCGTCACCTTCCCATCCTTCCTCACCTGTCACTGTAACTCTGTCCCCTACGTCACTACACCCACCAGCGCCATTCTTCCTTCCAGTCAAACCCTCGCCCGCCCCCATTGACCCGTCTCCCTTGTCACTAACACCAGCATCTCCGCCGCAACCACAGGCGGACACAACGACATTGGTGGCTACTGGTTTGCCAACATCTCTGGCGTCCCCTAGTCATCGCCACTCCTCCCAAATTCCTACCGGATCTACCCGATCTCCCGTGTTCTTCTCAAGTAACCCAGGTATCCCACACTTACACTCCCATTTGGTGCCTTGTTTGACAATCCTTCCACAGTCTGCACCAGCACCTCAGAATAGAGAAAAACTTAAATCTAAGACTAATCCCTGCATTGCAACGTCCTCACATACCCCTGCACTATTCTCTCAGGTCACACCGGAGTTCCTCCATCCCAGGTTAACCTCCAGCTTCCATCTCCATCCCACACATCCGAACATGCCCACAGCACAACAGGAAGGAATAGCAAGTCAAGAACAATCGCCCTGCAGGCCATCAGGGCAACTCGTCACACCCAAACCTAGCGGGTCAAGCATCATCAGGCGTACCGCCTCTGCCACCAAAACTCCAGTGAGAACCCCTACAAAAAGGGTAGCTGTCCATTCTCCCTCCATTTCTCCACAAAAAGACAGCCCCATCGCAAAGGCAAAGGGTATTCAATCAATTGATAACATCGACTCACTCAAGCCAGCTGTTCTTGATCAACAACTGTCAAGACAGATAAAATATAAAAAGTTGTCGGTTGAAGAAGTTAAACAGAAGGTCAGTGGCGAAGAATGGAGGCATGAATGGGACCACCCACAGATTCTTGATGAACTGCTCTCGGAGCCTATCCCCCCGAACCCTGCAGAAGTACTGGGCTATGACTTTGATCTTGAGGATCCAACTACATGCACTCTATTAAGAACAATCAATGGGATAAGAGTTGGCGAACACATGCGGAAACACGTTCTCACTGTAAAAAAACCAGAGGCATCGCGGATGCACCCTAAGTTCGGCCCGTTCACCCTCGTCACTATGGACAGTGACAATGGGAAATTAGCTGTTTTCAATCGGAAACATGACAGAGCTTTCACATTTAAACGAGAAGACTTTCCGCTCGACATAAGGGACTTGGACTTTGACACGATGGATGCAACAACTTACTTTGTCATTTGCACTCTGGGACCGGACATACTGTGGAACGAAGTATTGGAGGAGAGAAAGCGGAACAACATAACAATGCAGGAAGGTAATGGTCCTTTTCAGGTTGTGATCAACAGCGGAAAAGATAAAATGATCCTCTTCCGAAACAATGCTGGTGATTTATGGCAATCCAATCTACATCATCCTCCTCATGAAACTGGAAAATGGCACATACAACCTAATCACAAGAACACTTCCATCACAACGCAATCCACTCTCAATACCAACAGCTCTCCTAATAAGGTAACCACCAACCGTTATGATGTGCTACTGGACCAGGATGAGGATATGGAGGATCTGGATGCAATGAGCTTGGATGGTGACGACCACACCAATACATCTATCCCCAAGGCCACCAAATCTGATAACCCGGATCAACATAACGGCACAGTTAGCACTACTGACATGGACATTGATCACTGCACAGGCCCAAAGGTCATGGACATTTCGGCACACAACCCTGTATGGAACGAGGAGGACTCAGATGGAGATGCGGCTAACTCAGAGGATGAGAAAACACCCAAGCCAACCAAGCTGGATGATGTACGCGGGCAAACCTCTGGAAATTCCCACTCATCAACATCTCTCCTCCCTAATCCGGACCCTTTCCCTAACTCCTTTGACGGGACAAATGGACAATATTTACTCACTGTGGAAATCAGACTACAACCAGGTAGGGAACATCTTGATGTTCTATTCCAAGAGACAAAAGCAATCCTGAAGTACATCCAACAAGTAGACCCAACAGCTAAATTTATGTCAAAAAACACTCGTCCAGATGGCACGCCATATCCGCCCCTCACCTCTCCTACAGACAACACTTGGCCAACCAGCTACCTGGCTTCACAAAACTGGTATCAAACCTCAATGGGATATCTCTTCCAACAAGACCCAATTACAGAAGCGCAACTTTCTGCTCGCCTAGATAACAGACGCAATAAGACTCCCAAGACTTCACGATCCACTGCCAAACATCTAGAATCCCAACTGGAAAATGGACCGGTGTCCATGTATGCTACACTCAATCTTTTTACCTCTCTTCCAAAGATTGAGAAATTACTTGAAGCCGTGAATATTGATCTTCGGAAATCAAAAGTAAAAGTGTCTCTGAAGGACCTTCAATGCTGGGAGTCCTATCCGAAGAAGATGATGTGTGGGGTCAATGGTGGCCTTTGCGCCTCTGGCGTACAACAACTCCTCTTGCATAGACTGAAGGAACTAGAAAAGAAATTGTGCAGACATGGAAAGCTCAACACGCTAGAGTGGTATGATGAACCACTCCCTGATCTCAAGGTTTCCCTACGTCCCATCCGTCCCCTTCGGCTTCCGAAAGATGAGGATGAGAGGGCTCGCTTAACTTTTGAACCATTTCCATGGGAATGCAAACTAGTCTACTACCTGGAAGCCAGTGATACCGCCTGGCAAAGACTTGAACCCCTCCTCCAGCTATTTGTAGAGACAAATGAAATCTCCAAAACCTTTGGTCCATCGGCATACATCAAAGAGGTACCGGACAACAAACCAAGCACTGAAAAAGTCCGTTCTCATCATGAAATCGGGAGGATCAGTATGGGCTACAACCTAAAAACGTCCATCCTAGAATGCAGTGAGGTGCAACTTTATGATTATGAGGTCAAAGTGTCTATGGAAGAGGTCGAGGAAATTACTCCTTCAGGGTCTTCCATAAAAACAAAACCGAAGCCTCCTTATGCAAAAACGACACTTCGAAAAGAGCTCCAACGAATACGAGTTAATGGCGAACAAATATTCCACACAGCAGTAATGACATGTGCAGGACCAGACACTGGACTTTCACGTATAGTGGTTGCCGACGATCCTTCTGATCCCCTTCGAGTGCAGAAATACGAATTTGCTAAGAAAACAGTAGCAAACCTTGCCTGCTTTATGCACCATTGGCTTATCAGCTGTGGGTACAACTACAGTACACGGTCAAGACTTATGAGATCCTTTTACATTGAAAAAGCACAGCTAGCTGAATACTCTACTTGGGATCCCATTGCATGTATAGCATCATCTCAATTTGCCTCGCGGACTGCCACCTACATTGAAGACAATGCTCGGTATGACCCGGGCACACCTTCGGTGCAGAAGAAACGCCAAAAAACTTCGGATTCGACAATAGAGATAAGCACTGCTGTTCGGGCGCAGTTGCTCAAAACGTTAGGCAAGACGAACGCTACATTAATGGATATTGGTAGCAGAGTCAGTGGCGTCTCACCTCACACCGGGGACGGAGGAGTTTCGTGTGAATCCACAGTGAACTCAACAAACACAGCGAATGTAGTTATGAAGACTAAAGAATTTGCACTTCAACTCGCAGCGTCGAAGGCCAAACAAGCAGACCAAGACTCTTTATTGCGACAGGCTCAGGTCAGACAGGAAGAACAAGAGGCCACCATCCGCAAATTACGGGAAGAAATGGAGATCCTACAACAGTTCAAAACTACAGCTGAGATTCAGGCTCAGCAGGGTGCCCCCCACCTTAGTGGAAGCGGAGTCTCCCATCCCCAAGATCCGGGGGGTGGTGAGACTCTGCAGGGGCCATAGATACTGAAGGGTACCCATCCTTTACGGGCACTGGAGGATGGTGTAGACAGTTAAGTGCCCAAGATCCTCCAGCAATCTCTGGTAGAGTGGATTACTTGGAGAAACGTACTAGCCTACCACTACGGGGGAACACAGAAAGGAGTACTCATTATGGGGTGAGACTCAATATGGAACCACAAGGGGTGGTCCAATACATATCAAAGGGGTACAATCAAGACATAAGAGATTATAGAACTTCATGCACAACAACTAATCTAGACATCTCCCATTCAAGACGTCATATCACAAAGACCAACACACTGCAACATATACCGATCACCGCAGAACACCAATATCGTACTCATTCCACTCGATCATGCACTACCAGGGCAAGAACTGACAGATGGCAGCAGTCACAACAGTCTAAACGCTTGAAGGACAAATATAGATCGTTTCAAAAGGGCTATGCACAGTTTAGGAAACAGAATCTCCCAAGTCATCAAGACCTGACAGGTGAAGCATTCTTAGATGAAGCAAGCCAACAGGATACAAACCACCGCCACAAACAGCAGACAGCGAGTAGTACTTCCCATCCGGTTGAGCTCGCACAATCACAAGAGTGTAGAGAAATGAGACGAATGTTGGAGTTATTGGGTGATGGAGGTGTTGGATTCATGCCTGACAACAAGAGGAATGGGTGGATACGGCTCATGTTTGAGAACTGGAACAGCCTTGGGGTTCTCACACACAACTGGAAACTTGATCGTCTAACGTATCTTATTCGGAGGCTACAGGTGGATATCGTTGCAGGATGTGAAAGCCAATGCAACTGGTCCATGGTGGGCCCAGATCAGCAATTCATTAACTTACTTGCACCAGGTATGGCTAGAAAAGGTATCTCTGCACACAACATACATGAAAAGATCCAACGTGATCAGAAGGGAGGCACTGCAATATCAGGTATAGGCAGAATATGCGATGTGATCAGTGAAACTGGAGCTGATACCGCTGGTCTGGGTCGCTGGACTTGGGTCAAGTTGGGTACAACTCATCCAACCACGAGAGTGGTCAGCGCCTACCTCCCCCAAAAACCAGGCCGCAATGCACGGGGAAGGACAGTGTGGGAACAACAGTCCCGCTATTTTCAGGCACGAGGCGAAATGAGATACCCGTCCACCATCTTTATGGAAGACCTCCTGGGCCTCTTACGGGGCTGGATAGAACAAGGGGAACATGTCCTTTTAGCTATAGATGCTAATCAGGATGTTTATACGGGTCGGCTAGCCAGTGCGCTAAAGCAAGCGCCATATCACATGCAATGTATGATGGAAGATGCCATTGGAGAACAAGTCCCCAACTCTCATTTTAGTGGCAGTAAGAAGATATCTTCTATTTTTGGAACACCCGGTATTATCACAGGCCACGGAATGTGCTACCCTCACTGGTTTGGTATTGGGGATCACAGGGTTATGCTACTTGAATTCTCGGCACAGGCTGCTTTTAATGACGCTTATCCAACTATCGCCACTCCAAAAGCACGTACACTCAACTGTGCAATCTCTCGCATACGACGGCGTTACTGTGATAAACTCCAACAGTTGACAGAGGCGCACAATATGGAGGGACGGCTTCACAATATTGAAAACCTACAGGGTGATGCATACATCCACTCCCATAATCAGTGGGACACAGAATTAGGAGATTATATGAGGTGTGCTGAACGAACATGTACGACTCGGGCGATGGGATCGATTGACTACAGTCCTACAGTTGGCCAATGGCTCAAAAAACGCGCCATACTGAAGTGGATCCTACGGTGGCAGGAAGGAAAAGTACCGGATACTAGAAACCTGTTAAGAGCCGCACGTCGCCATCAGATTGAGAACCCATTGCAACTCGGAAAGGCTGAAGTGGAACACAGACTCATAGCTTGCACGAACGAGGCTTATGCCCTACGAACTCAGGCACCTTCTTTACGACAAAAACACCTTCAATGGAGACTACGACTAGCCAAAAGACGAGGAGATGAACTTGCGACTGTGGAAATTACCAGGATTATCAAGACTGAGGCAAAAAAACGCCGTCAACAACGCATAAATAAATATGTTAAAGAGCCTAGAGGGCGAGCAATTCTTAGGGTGACGGTACGGTCTCAAGACAATGATACTACCTACACTACTCAACAAGAAGTTGAGGAGCATGTACAACAAAACCTCCAATCAAGATTCTCTCTTGGCAAACGAGCTCCTATCAATAGGGGTTCTCTCCTGCAAGACTTTGGATTACTCGCGGACACTGAAGCAGCAGCGCGTCTTTTCAATGGCGACTATGAGTTCCCTCCAGGTTCCGATACAGCAACAGTAAGCCTTCTCCGTGAGGCAGCTCGCCTGCGACTGGAATACGATACGCTTCCCTCAGTCAACACTGACATCACAACAGGGGAATATCTTGACTTCTGGTCTACTGCTAAAGAAAAGACCGCATCTTCCAAGAGTGGTCGACACTTTGGACACTACAAGGCAGTGTGTTCTCATCCTGATCTTGTCCGACTCCATGTTACAAGCATTAACCTAGCAGCTAAACATGGGGACCCTCTCGTTCGTTGGCGACAGGGAGTTACAGTCTTGCTTGAAAAGGTGGCGGGTA
The DNA here is from genome assembly GCA_036940065.1 of Cyclotella cf. meneghiniana. Taxonomy (NCBI): domain Eukaryota; phylum Bacillariophyta; class Thalassiosirophyceae; order Thalassiosirales; family Thalassiosiraceae; genus Cyclotella; species Cyclotella cf. meneghiniana. Next base: position 7,778 of record JALLPD010011616.1, read on the forward strand.
ACACATGCATTGATAAACTTCGGGCAATTTGCTTACTGGAAGCTGATTTCAACTGGTGGTTGAAAGTTGTCTTCGCTAAACGTATGATGGCACGAATGCACTCCCATGGGATGATTCCTCTTGAACAGGGCGCGGTTCGAGGTAAGATGGCAACTGATACCTCTATGATGAAACAACTATTCATCGATCAAGCCAATATCCTGCACGAAGACTGCTCCATCACTAGCACAGACGCTGCAAACTGCTATGATGCTGGCAACCACACGGCCACAAGCCTTTCTCTCCAAGCCATGGGGGTAGGCTTGAACTTTATATTATGCTATTTGATATGCGTCCAAACAATGAGATATTTCTTACAAACTGGATATGGGCTTTCGGATAGCAGTTATGGAGGCACACCTGACTCGATCTGCATGGGACTCATACAAGGCAGTGGCGCCGCTCCTGGAGTTTGGACAGCTGTCAGCACTGTGGTCTTGGGCGCATATAAAGCCGAAGGTTACGGAGCTTACATTACAAGTGGCTGGTCAAGACGAGAAATCTCCTTATCAGCCTTACTCTATGTCGACGACACAGACCTGCTACATAAACCACAATGTACCACAGGCTCCCTGGGTGAACTTGTCCGATGGATTCAACAAGCTACCACTTTCTGGGTGCTTCTTTTACAAGCTACCGGGGGAAGCCTCAAATCAACTAAATGTTACTGGTACCTTATGTCATACAAATTCACTAACGGCATTGCTTCCTTGCGTTCAAAACAATAAGTCAACAATTTCTCACTAAGTATTCCACAGCCAGGTGATACTGCCATTATGATAGAACTGAAAGATCCCTCTCATGCTACAGAAGTCCTTGGCGTCTGGTGGAGTCCAAGTGGTGACGGTATGCCTATGTTGCACCACAAGATGGGCAAAGGTCATTGATGGGCAAGAAAAGTACTCGCAAGCACACTCTCGCCACAAGAGGTATGGTTCAGCTTCAAAACACAAGCTATAATGGCTGTGCGCTATGGGCTGGTCTCTCTCATGGCAACCTGGTGCCAGATCGATCATGTCCTCAGCAGATGGTATTACCACTGCCTACCTGCACTAGGAGTCAATTTCAACATACGGAAGGACTGGCAGATGTTACCGTTAGCGTTTCAGGGTCTGGGACTCCCTAATCTGCGTCTCTTGAGAAGTTGACAGACTCCTTAAAATTACTCCATCAACATTGGGGGACTACCAGTGATCTAGGTACTGCTCTGCGATGCTCCTTCGAGTTAATTCAAATGGAAACCGGCCTCAGTGGAAACTTTTTGCTACGGGATTACTCCAGTCTGGGCTGTCTTGCCACACACAGTTGGTTTAAATGCTTATGGGAGTTAGTTTCATACTACAAAGTGAAGGTCCTTCTGGCTAATGACATAGTGGTGCCTCCACTTCGGGAAGGTGATAAAGTGATCATGGAATTGGCATTAAGTATACTGCCGCACACACAGTGGAAATCCTTCAACAGGGCGCGCAAATATTTCCGCGTTTACCACCTGTCACAGCTTGTTTTTAGTGATGGGAGAACAGTTGACCCCTCAGCCCTCACACTAGGCCATCACAGGACAACAAGTTACAAATTCCCAATTGAGGAACCGACATCACGTGATATAGCCATCTGGCGTGCTACAGTCACAGTACTTACGTCCCCGGCCCTTACCTTATCCCCACCACTAGGGAAATTCCTCCGGCCCTGCATTGAATCTCATACTTGGCAGACAGACATTCCGCAGGATACTCTTGTACACATGCGACCATCTGGTATCTATGATGTTTACAAATCAGTGATATGCCGTGTTCACACACGAGGAAACACGCGCTTCTCTTACGCATACTCAACAGAAACCCCTCCTCCTACCTCTCTCGCTGCATCTGTAAAATCTCATCCAGATGGTTCAGTTTCGCTCCACTCCACAACCTCCCTTCCTACCAATTCTACACCAACCCGCAGTACGTTTTTGTCACGACTGAAGTATGGGACACAGGCCAGCTTATGGAAGTCCACATCCTTCGATGAGGACGGCGACTGGGTCATATCAGCCGCCCAAAACTGTTCTCTGGTGATTGTACATGATGGCTCGTACATGCCTGACTTGGATCCTTCGGTCTGCTCTGCTGCTGTGGTTATAACCTGCACAATGACTGGGAAGGTGGGCAGAATACAAGTATGTGAAATGACCGCTCCTGATTCTGCATCGAACTACAGGGCTGAGATTATCGGCGGCCTGTTAGCGAGCCATATACTATTCACCCTTGACGGTATGATTACAGGCGACACCTCCGGAGTCAAAATATATTGTGACAATCTAGGGGTAGTACACCACGCACAACACCCCTTTCGGACACTATCTGATCGGCAGGCACAAGCAGACGTGTTGTCGGTTTTTGTCAACAACCTCAGAAGTATAACGCTCAATTGGAAGTACTTCCATGTTTATGGACATCTTGACGACAACTCCTCCTTTGCAGCTCTCACCCTTCCTCAACAACTTAACGTCATTGCAGATGGCTTAGCTAAAGAGGCCATCATAGCTGCACGGCAGACCAACCACTACTGCCGCCCGGAGTACCCTCGCGAGGCACTTCGTGTGATTGTGGATGGCAAAAAGGTGACATCCTCATTTAGACAAGCTGTCTACAAATCATGGGGTTATCGTACAGCTCGTGATCTCTTCCACTGTAAACGGATCATCACCTCACGGTATTTCCATCTTGTCAATTGGGACATGATCCACCGAGTGATGCATGCCTTCCCACAGATGTACCGAGTTTGGATAACCAAACATGTGTCTGGATTCTGCGGTACGAACAAACAGCTGTCACGAATGGATAGTTCCGTTACAAACAAGTGCATGTGCTGTGGCAGAAGAGACGAAGATAAACGCCACATCTCCAGGTGCCCTGATCCCGGGAGGTCCACTCTGTTTGCCCAGACAGTCAACGACTTAATCAAATGGATGGGGAACTCCAATAGTGATATCGAACTCACCCTTGCAATCCAGACATACTTACACCAACGTGGAAGGAAGTCCATGAAACGCATATGCGCTACCATGCCCCACCTACAGATTATGGCATGCGACTTTGATCACCTAGGCTGGGATAACTTCACAGAGGGGAGGATTTGTAACTCCTTGTTTCAAGTACAACAGGCATGGCTGGCAAAAACTGGCTCGAGATGGTCCATTACAAAGTGGTCCAGGAAGTTTATATGTAAGGTCATCAACATCACACATCGACAATGGCTTTACCGTAATGCCAGGATACACATAAAAGTCACTGAAGGCCTCACACAACCAGCTCATGATACCATCATGTCTCGAGTCTCTACATTAATGGGAACCGATCCCATGGAACTCCTTCCTCGTCACAGACATCTACTAGATTGGGACTTTGCGGAGCTTGGACACGGCCCTACGGTTGACCGACAATACTGGATAGCAAACATGGAGTCAGCCATACAGGCATCAAAACATAAGCGCGGCATTGGAGAAATCAGTGACATAGTAGACGATAGAACCAGACGCCGGAAACGTAGTAGAAATTAATACGCCAACCTATTGGCCATTGATCCGCCGCAGGATCAATATCGCCCTGTTTCAGGGTATGAAGAAGTGTAATCAGATCGCAGTTCCTTCTGTACGGCAATTATATGCTGTTGCTCTGCCCCAGCGGAAAAGAAAGACTCCTGTCCGTGCCTACAATCCTTAATTTGTCTAGATAGTTTAAGCACGATTTACTATAATACACACTTGTTGTTGTTGTTGTTGTTGTTGTTGTTGTTGTTGT
>JALLPD010013030.1:0-10537 GCA_036940065.1 Cyclotella cf. meneghiniana
GATCTGCATGAGAAATTAGGAGACAACAGGCAACACCAGACCAACCTGACTGAATCCTCTCAGAAGTTTAGTCACATGGTAAGTATAAGCACTGGTATAGTGAACACAGGTACTTTCCCACACTAACATTTGGTCCATATTGATGTGATACTTGAGCAATCACAGAATTTATACAATGGGACATTCGGGGTTTCATGCAGAAGTAAGTCATTACAGATATGACTTGGGAGAGCGCAAACAAATGCAACACTATGAATCAGAGTACTCCTAATTGACCGAATGTCTCCCACTCCACAAGCACTTCACTTTAAACCAGACTTACTGCAAAATATGTCACAGATGTCACAAATCACTTGTAGCTTTTATCCTTCAAAAATTTTTCTGCAAGCCTGGCTCAACGAGGATTATTTTTCACACCAAGGTTTTACTTTTTCATGATCACACTGATTCTCCAAGCAAAGGGACAAGTGACATGAGCCAAATATCTACATATCTGTTACATAGACATAAGCTCCAAATATGGCCTATAATCAGGACACAAGAGCTGTTCTCTTCAATTTGTTCATTACACAGGAAGTACACAATCACAGAATATTAATTTCTCAGAAATTAATATACACATACATGTGCAATCAGTATGACCATCAGAAAGAAATGACCAAAAGGTATATTTTTCTCAGAAGCTTTCTCTTGGAATAAAATTCTACTGGTAGTTATGGCACTTGAAGAAAAGACTAAGTCTGCAATGACACAACCTGCAGCCAAACTCTGTGAGAGTTGGTGCTAACTGCAGCCAACATCCAATAAAATCAATTACATGTAAATTACATGATAAAAGCATGAGGACTGACAGTTGGCAGTCATCAGGTTAAATCAGTCAAAATAGTGCACAGTTTAAATTTAATCTTGAATTCCAACCATCGGGATTCCTACTCCTTTTATCTACAACTAAAATTCTCCCTAGCTCCTGGCTTAGGTCAGAAACTATGAAACTATACAATTTTATGGGTGGCAATTGATACATCATTGACAGAAAACTTTAAAAACTACAATGCAGCGAATTATCATGTTGGTTCCTCTGACAGTTGTTATATGTAGAAAAAGATTTGAATGCAGAGGATTGCTGCCCATCCAAAACAAAACAACCTTGTCATTAACAAATAGAAATTTACCTGTCCAAAAATACATCCCTTGCCCATGTCAATAACAATAAGAAAGAATAAATCAAAGCAGAAAGGATTTCCATGGACACTCACCTCATCCAAATCACCCCAGCAGTGAAGATTTTTTCCCAAGAAGTGAATGCATCACAACATCCTACTCCCCCCTCCTTTCTCAGGGAGGGGAGCACTGCAATGGCAAGTGCAAGATCTCAAAAAAATTACTCACCAACAGGTGTTTGGATGCAGGGGGAGAGACAGACTAGCAGAAGATTTGTTGGATGACAAATGTGTCAGGAGATGCGTTGGGATTCAGAGAAAAGAGTCTGAGGGGCTTCATGTAGATGAAGGTGCACCAATCAATAATACATACAAGGCACTTCTTGACAGGGTATGCAATGTAGCTGGGCTCATGTCCAGGAGGTGATTGGCCTTGGGCCGGGATGAGTGTCTTTGTTGGGCTGTGTCATGGGGATTGCAGATAAGCATGATAGGTGGATAAGCAAAGGGAGAACTCATTCCAGCAGAATAAGTTCCAAAAATACAATACAGTCACACTAATCTGTTTTATGTGCAATACCTAAATGAAGCCCTAATTAGGTCAATGTGCAACCACACAGGTGAAAGACAGATGAGAGGACAACATTTTTGTCACATGTACCCAAAAACCAAAAATGCATAATAGGGGTTAAAATTTAGGGTTCAAATTTAATGAAACATTTCAAATATTACTGACCCAAGCCGTTAGTAAAAATTAGACTCTGTATGGACATCTGAAGCTCTTTACAAAATCATTTTAATAATATTTTTTATGAGTTAAATTAGTTGTAGCAAAATGGACCTCACAATGAAGATTTATCATGTATTTTACATTATGCTTGTTCTTCACAGAGATTGTCATCAATCATGATATTCTCTATTCCATGACTTGTTTTCTGAGAAAGAAGTCATGGTTTTCTGAGAAAAAAATCAGTTTTCTGAGAAAGAAAACATATTGTCATATTGCTTCTCAGAAACTAACATGTTATGATTTTGCATACTTCCTTTGGTCAGGACAAGGTGCAAAGGACATGCAGAGGTTCCAGGTGGAAGCTCATGGAGTATTCCTAATGAACGTGTATAATTGGCCTATGTCACTTGCCCCCACAATTGGAGAATTAGCATGGCACAAAGAAAACTAAAACCTCAGTGAGGAAAAAATCGATTACAAGCCAGACTTGCAGAAAAACCTTAAGGTTTAAGGATGAAAATTGCAAGTTGCTGGTGACTTGTGGTGCATACATATATGTATATGTTGCATTTTTAAGTGTAAGTGCCTGTGAAGAGGGAGATGTGTGATGGTCATCATTGCCAAATTTTTAGTACTCTCCTAAGTCAGTATATATGACTTACTACCGCATGAAACCCTAACTGTCTTATTGTATGAAACCTGTGATAGTCCAAATATCACTTCTATACAGACTGAATATTTATGTGGAGCATAAGACCTTTGTTTTCTATTTAGGGCTTGCATCAATCATGTGACCATAGCACTTTTAGAGGATATGTTAAGGTTGGATTAGTGATACCTGGTGTCTCCTGTTTAATCTGTCTGTATGTGCAAGAGTGGAATGCAGAACCACAATTTCATCCTTTTTGGTTGCACCACTACTGTTAGGTGATAGGCACTGCATAGTGGGTTTGAGTGAATGGCTGTTTGTTAGGAACACATGACACCACTGAAGCTGCTGACAAGACCATTATTTGTTCAGCATGCCAAGCATTACCATGATTTGGTAGATGTTGATCTCTGGTGAGATATTCACTTATGGGTCATAGTTTTGAAGACTCTGGTTGACTCTCACTGGATACCAAATAATGTGCATATGGTCCAAAAGTGGAGTGCTGAAACTGTGCTTTGATTGTCACTATGAATGTACAGTGTGGATATTAAACGAGATCTAATTTGAGGTGCTGACAGTGCAGATAATCTGTTGTCTACCTCCTGCCCATTCTGTTTGAGTGTATGTCCTTTTATTTGCCATGTCATCTTTATGTACCGGTGGGAATAGTTGCCCAAATGGGTCAGCTACCGGCAAGTGAACAATGTCGAGCCATACTTCCTGATGACATTAATCATTGGAAGGTACAAACATCAACATCTGTCTCTGTGTGTACCAAGGAGAGTCTGGACTCATCATTGGTGGCATCCTTTGTTGTTTGGAGGATCCTCATGAGACATCTGAACATATATGACTCTTTGGTGGTGGTAATGATATTGGAACATAGTTAACATGCATGTGCATACCATTATATATCTATCAAAGACAGTTGTTGACAATTATCTTGATGGTATTTAAAGCCATCTTAAGACATTGTTGACTGTTTTTTACAGTATTTTGGACCATATTGATACTTCTCAGTTTGAAAGCATCTTGGAGAAGTGAATTTCTCTTCATGTAACATAATGGTTGTTTTTGTGAGTGTTTCTAAGATAATTACACTATATCACTGTTGTGTGTACAGTGGCTTGTGTCACATTTGTTATGCATAAATGCCGAAAAAAATGTGTGACTTGTTCTATTTGAGATGATGGTCATCTCTTAAGGTTAGAGTACTCCCAATTTAATGCACTGTGGTTATACAAGAACAAAGGTTCTGGATTCTTTGTAATTGTTGTTTGAAACTGCTCAATTAAGGCTTTTTTATATTGTGCCTCATGCATCAAGAAGTTGCCCTACTAATGGTAATCCATTGTCTGTCTTTGAGAGAAAAAACTTAAGTACTGTGGTGACTTGATGAGTCCCTACTCTTGGGTACCATTTGCATTCTCCATGGGATGGTCTGTAAGTAAACATCACCAAAGGTCTCATGAAAGAAGTACTCCCTAGATGCTGTGTCTCAGAGAGACCATTATCTATCTTACACAAGACTTTTGAATCCACGATGTTAAAGTGGTCTTAAGGAATCCATTTTATTTATTCTGTGTTTGTGCAGTCTTTGTTCAGCATGCTGGACTAGAATGCAAGATCACCTTTACTCGAACTTGAGTTGGGGTAGCTCTAGACTCCGCTGTGGTATTGTCTTTTACATTAACGAGTCTCCTTTGATGTACCATATCTCCTAAGCCATGGTAGTGGTTTTAGATGCATGTTACCTCCTCCTCAACAATTATTGTATGAGAAGTGAGATAATCATACTGTCCACCCAGAGGCATATGAGATCCCTATATGGGCAATTGTTTAGCAAGTGCTTCTCTGCTTTGTATTCATGGTGCTTTGCCATGGAAAGACTGTGGGTCTATTTCTATTCCCTTACTTTCTGTCTTGTGCAGAGATGTTGCATGTTGGTTTGTGATTAAACCTATACTTGTTGCTTGGTATGTCCATCCTAACCTTGTTTAAGGTGGTATTTCAAGCTAGCCTTTGGAGACAAGTATGTTACTCCACATGGGTTCTATTGAGAACTATGCGGCTATCATTGACTCCATTGTATTTGCAGGTCAGACACATGGAAAATCCAGGATTAGTTTGTACTGAGTACGCTCAATCTTTTCAGTTTGTTGAGGCCTAAATGGATTCTGGATGCATCAGTATCCAGTCTAATGATTTTGTTTGACTTATTGTGAAGTCTTTGTTTATTTTATAGAGTTGAATATTGCAACATCTACTTTACACTATTGATTTTTTGAGTTTGGACAGCGTTCCTAACTTTTTGTCAATTTTTGCATATATTAAGAGTCACTTTTGAATTTACAGTAATGTGTTAATTTGAGTGTTGTCTTTTGTTGTAAGTCAATTATGACAATGGCTGACAACAAACCCCCCTCCAGTTCACAAGGTATATTTTCTTCTTTATAATTTTCCTTGGTTATTCAGATGGTTGTGCTCTGTCTTTTAGGTGTTGACCTATTTCTTACTTAAAAGTGGAGTTAGACAGGTGATTCCTTCCAAACACATAGGCTCACTCATAGTTTCTCTTGTTCTGAGAAACATCAGTAACATGTTGTTTTGTGAGCTTGTAGTGCTAGCTAGTATCAATATTTATTTTGACATGATTTGGAAGATCTGCTATTTTACTCTGACCCCCAAGGAGTATTGTACTGGAATGGGTTGCTCTGTGTGCAAGAGTATATCTGCTCAATAAGAGCACTGCACTAAAGTAGTTAACTATGTGCATGATGTATTGTTTCCTGGTCTTGGTGCAACCCTGGTTCACAGGTTTTTTGCGGACTTGTAAAATCAATACTCACTGACAAAGTGAAATTGAACATAGCATGTTTTTTATGTTGTAATTTGTTCAAAAATCTAGATCAATATTGATTCAGTTTTTGCATTTGTCAAAGACTGAAGTCATGGGCTTGTTACCACAGAAAAGTTTATTTAACAGCATTGCTTTCAGGAATGAAGAAAACACCAATTGACCGTAACCTTCCTTTCATGTAGGAAGAACCCATCCTGCGGGTGCCAAGAGATTGATACCTGCCAAGCCGGGTATGGAAAACAAATGGTTAATCCTATTTTGTGGGGGTGGGGGATGCTTAAGGACGATGCCACTGTTACTGTACCAACTCTGTGTCAGGATTTTGAAGCTCAACATGGTTTGATTTCCAGTTGCTTTGCTGATACCTTTATGTTAATAGTGACACATGGGCATATGTGTGAATTTCTTGGCATGGAAGAAGAATTCAACTTCATGACAAAAATACTTTGGACTTGGTATTTTTGGGTCTTGTTGAATTTACATCAACACTATTTTATTTTAAGGTTGACATGAGCCAAGTATCTACCTATGTCTTATCTAAGACAAAGGTCAAAACTTTGCCTGAATGGGGCATCAGAACACCGTACAAATCGAAGGTATCCTTTAGATACCTTTTGTCTCAAGTACCAAGAACATCATGTTACTCCCAGGAAGCAAGAGCAAGGCATCTGGCAAGATCAGGAGGTCTTGATAAGACCATGACAACCAGCAAGACCAAGTCTTCTGGCAAGACCAAGATAAACCATGATACAAAGCTACAGCCAGCNNCAGGAGGTCTTGATAAGACCATGACAACCAGCAAGACCAAGTCTTCTGGCAAGACCAAGATAAACCATGGTACAAACCTACAGCCAGCCTCTTGTATAAAAACAAGTTATCATGTAAATTACATGATAAAGACATGAGGACTGAAATTCTCCGGTCCTCAGATTTAAATCAGTTAAATAGATTATAATTTAATTTTAAATTCCAACCATCCGGAATTCTACATCCCCTATCTATAACTAAAATTCTCCTTAGCACCTGGCCTAGGTCACTATTGTACGATAGCCCTACAATCTAGTGTTGGGTCATGCACTCACCTAGTTGTAGTGAGTCTCACCCATGAGCTACCACATCAAAATTCCCAGACACATCACTGAGGCCCAAGTCCCAGCTGACACGGGTAGCTCCACTCCACTAGCAGAGTTTTTAAGACCACAAGTGATGCAAACATGTGCACGTTGCACGAAAAAGACCACACAGTGATCTGAATTTGCATATGTGGCATAAAAAAGACCACTTAATGGTGCATGCATATGCGTGTGGCAATTTTTATCTATTAGTAGCATATGCACACTAGTAAAATTATTTTAAAAAACCAATAAATGGCTCAGACATGTGCGTGTGGCAAAATACCTAGTGAGTAGCATAAGCGCACTAGTAGAATTAGATTAAAAAACCCACTAAGTAGTGCATACATGCACAAGGGGCAATACAAAACTAGTAGCTGCATAAATGCACACTAATAGACTAGATTAACAAAAAAGACCACAGAGTGACATATTTTTATGTAGTGGAACAATGTCCTTAGAATTTTTTTCTTCAGCAATAATTGAAGTCAACATCATAGACTTGCATTAAGAGGTTAAAACTTTAATCCAAATCCATGATATGGAGTAAAATGCATACATACAATATGCATATAAGACCTAAAAAATAACCTCTACAGTGAAAATGACCATACTTTTTTCTAAGGCCTTACGTGGCAAGTAAATTAACTCGTGACCCCCAAGCTGTATTTACTAAGTAAAAATGACCATGCAATCAACTTGGAGTTTTCACACTTCAAGTAAGATCAAATTCCCAATGGACTTCTTTTAGTCATGAGAATTCTAGCCCAAAAACAAAGTTTTATCAAGGGGAGTATAAATAACCTTTGGCAATATGTTCACTCGGGACCCAAGATTGAGTCCATTGGAACATCACGAACATTAAGTTACTCCATGACTTTTTTTACATCATGAAAAAAATCCAAGATCAACTCAAGGTCATGCAAGAATCCCAAGTCCAGGAACATGTGTTGAGCATACACGAGCGCATAAAAGCCCAAAATCATGGGAGCGCCATACGGCACAGCCCGTAGTACTTGCACAATAGCAATACAGCCTGTGTGATTGCGATTGCAAAATTGACCACTCGGAACAGGCTTAAGAATTACTTGGTCTCAACCGTGATGCAAACTATGATCTCAGGAGTAAAAACTCCATAAAAAGGCATAGGATTGGGGTAATGCCAAATCCCAGATATGCATCAAAATGACGTGGAGTCAAAAATTCTTGACTAAAAGTCATGGGGGCGCATTGAGAGGTGATAAATTGACTACTTTTCCATTCCCTGACTACAAGGGCACCATTTTAAAGGATCCAGCAGACAGAATTTGAGCAAATGTTGAATTTTTTTGTGATCATCACACAATTTGTCCATTTTTCACTAGAAAACAACTGCCCTAATTTCTTGTGAGTATTGCATTGAAAACAGAGAATAGACCAAAAAACAAGAATCATACTCACTTGTACTTGAAGCCTGTGAGCTGCACAAAAAAGAGGTCAAATATAAAAGGATATAAGGTCAAAAAGGCTGAAAATAGCCCAAGACCTCCATTAATCTGAGCTAAAAAGAATTTATAGCAGCTTTAACACAAAAAAATCGAAATTAATCAAATATTATTTCAAAGTCTCTGTTACTTTTATTTTTGGGGTTGAAGTCTTTAGAGAGCTTACTCAGATTTTTATTTTTGAAGTTAATTTTTTCAAAATGAAAAAGAAACAAGATTCACTAAAATCCAAAAAAGTCAAATGTTAACAATGTGATTTCTTGGATACCTAGCATACTTAAGATTTAAATTAAATCTTGATCAAAATGAAAACATAGGACAAAAGACCTAAACTGCGTCCAGCATAATTTTCTCAGGAGGATAAATGTTGTCCTCATGCTGTAAAAAGACTTATGTGCTAGTGTATCACTGCACAAGCAGGGTGTCAGAAGTGACTGAAAATCAGATTTGTTTCAACAAACAAAAAGTACTTAGTGTGCAGTGATACAGGCGTGGATGCCCCTTGAGTATACTCACCACAGAACAAACAGGGATAAAATCAGATTAATCCTAACCCTCATAGGTACAAACATAGAGACATTTATTCAAACATGTCCTTTACAACGATCATAAGTAACAGCAAATGAAAACATTGTGCACTTGCCGGTAGTTGACCCATAGGGCAGCTATTCCCATGGATACATAGGGACAATGGGCAATATCTAAAAAGGGTGATGAGAAAACAGAAAATACCATTCTGTAACATACTATCAGCTCCTTAATGAGACCTGGTTAAATATCCACATCGTACAATCATAGTGACAATTGAAGTGCAGTTACATACTACACTTTCTTGCCTCATACACATCATTTGGCATAAAGCATAAGTCAAACAAGAGTCCTCCAAGGAACCCAAGTGAATTGTGTTCTAGAGATCAGCAACAAACAGATCATGGGGATCCTTGACCTGCTGAACAATTAATGGCCTTGTCAGCATCTTCTAGTGCCATTGTGAAGCCCTAACATACACCAATGGTCCATTCACTAAAATTGACCCACTATGCATTTCTTTACACCTATGTGTAGTGATGTGATTCCAAATTTGGGAAATGTAGTTTGGTTTCCCTCTTGCACATAAATATTACTTAGGAGACAACAGGCAACACCAGACGACCTGATGAAATCCTCTCAGAAGTCTAGTCACATGGTTGGTGTAAGCACTGGTATATTGAACACAGGTACTTTTCCCGCACTAACATTTGGTCCGTATGGATGTGATACTTTGCCTGTCACAAAAATCATATGATGGGACAATTAGGGTTCATGCGGAAGTAAGTCTTTCCAAATATGCCATAGGAGCACAAGCACATGCAAACTACGAGTCACAGAAAGCCTGATTGTCCCAATGTTTCTCTCTCCACAAGCACTTATGCTTTAGACCAGACATACAGATGTCACGTATTTCACAAAGACCTTGCAGCTTTTCTCCTTCAAAAGGTTATTCTGCAGGCTTGGCAAAACAAAGGATTCTTTTCCACCAGGAGGTTTTATGTTTCCACAAAGCCACAATTTTCCTTGAACATAAGGATCTTTGTAAGCTTGGCTCTCATAGGATTTTTTTCCTCACTGAGGTTTTACTTTTTTGCATGCACACTGATTCTCCAATCATGGGGGCGAGTGATGTGAGCCAAGTATCTACATGCCCCTTTATGTAGGGAAGGTCCAAAATATGGCCCTTAATCAGGACACAAGATTTGTCCTCTTCCTTTTGTATAGTACAGAGGAAGTACATACGAAATTGGATATTATTTTCTGAGAAACACAATATTCCAGACACATACTTACCCAGTATATGTATGAGAAATTAATATACAAAAGCGATATTGTTTCTCAGAAACATTGTCTTGGAATAAAACTTCACTGACAGTTGAGGCAGTTGAAGAAAGGACTAAGTCTTGCAACTGACACAACCTGCATCCAAACTCTGTGAGAGTTGGTGCCAACTGCAGCCAACATTCAATAAAATTGATTATCATGTAAATTTCATGATAAAAGCATGAGGACTGGCAGTTGGCAGTCCTCGTTATGAATTAGTTAAAATAGCTCATAAATTTTAAATTCCAATCATATGGACATTTGCTTAGTTGGAAATGTGGGTGTCGTGTCATGTTGCCAAGACCCCCCAAATGACATGTTGTCCTGACACATGTCGGCGTGTCAGAAAAATGTCAAAAATGTTGGCCCGACATGAGAAAAAATGTCATCCCAACCTGTCAAACAACATGTCGACAAGACATCATCCAAGATCCTGCCAACATGTTGGCTGCTTCTTCTGGACATAAAGAAAAAACAGCAAAGCTTCGCAGAAAATTGTGCAGTAAGGGTATGATTCGGTATGAGAAAGTCACAAAAATGGTAGTGTATGCATTAACTCATGTATACATACCATTTTTTTCTTAAAAAATGACCGTTAGCTCCATCAGAGTGATGGAACTGGGCAGTCATGTGGTGACATGTCAGGGCATCTCTTAATTCATAGGTGCATAACAGGAATACGTGA
>JALLPD010015685.1:0-11540 GCA_036940065.1 Cyclotella cf. meneghiniana
TGGTTCCAACCACAGGATGGCTCTCGCTCCTCCTGCATGGACGTGGAACCCACCACATCCTGGAAAATGCTCGAACTTGCCATGGCAGTTCATCCCCTGTTGCTCCGTCAATACTCTCTCGCACATGCGACTTCTCACGACAGGCCTCCTGTTCCTATTCACAGCCTCAACCACCACCAGTCTCACCTTGGCGCCCACTCGGGTTACCTTGCCTCTCATGCTCATCAAGCGTCACAAACCAGGCAGCACAGATGCCTCATCACTCAACACCAGCTTTCGGAAGTTTTTCACAACGAAGCGTGTCATTGCGCTGGCAAACAACAACCTCTTTGCAGGTTTCTACATCATTACCCCGCACAAGCGCATTTGCCCCATCTTCCAGCTGCAGCGCTGTACCCTCACCGACCCAGACGCAGGTGTAGAGCACGAGTTCCTTGTTGGGCATGATAGCAATGACCCCAGGTTCCTCCGTGAAGAATACGTCTCCGTCAACATCACTAGCACTTTCATCTGCCTTGTCAACATCACCCCTAGTGAGGTCCCTGCCTGCTACCACGCTGGCCCCACCTTCAGTGCAGCTGACATCCCGGGCATGACAACCCTTGACCTCCAGGATGGTGTTACCTACAGGGCGGTCCACCTCTCACTTGTTCTACCGAACCCCTTTGGTGTCAACGACACCACCAAAGGGACAATCTCCAAGTCCAGCTTGAACATACTAGACACGACAGTCAAGAATGATGTGTTCTGGGCCCATTGCATCCTCACCTACAACAAGGCCCACTCCGATGAACTCGTTTGTTGCACCACCAAAGGGATCGGCAAACTTGGCAATCACCTCATCCTACCATGCCTCCTCACAGGCCAAACTTGGGGATCTCCCATGAGCTGCAAGGTTTCCGCCGTGAGCGATGGTGATGAAGACAAGGCAAAACCGTCCATCGATGCACTTGTCTCATGCCTCGAGGAGACCACTGACCTCTCGACCTGCACATCTACCATGCCAGCCTCGATGACAGCCTCATCCGGTGATCTCGACGGCCTTGAACTCGACAATATCGCCACACCGGTGACACCTATCCCACGCAAGTCTACTCCTACAGGAGGCGACCTACCTCCCAAGGATGCCCCCCTGAATGATTGCCTCCGCAATCGAGCAAGACTGGCCAACCTCAACTGGGACAAGACTGCCAAAACCCTCCATCTCCCAACCCTCACCGAGAATGGCGAGTGGATCTACTGCAGCGCGGACTGGTCAACCATCAAGGAAGCCATGGCGAACATGTTCGCCAACATCCCTGAGGCCCTTGCCTCCTCCACTGACTTCCTCCATCGTGAGGTTGACCTGCCCCATCATAACCCCCTCGTATACGCCCAATATGCCACCAGCTACTTTGAGGTCTCGTTGATGCAATCCATTGAACTCACTGGCAAAAGCAAGAAGTGGTTTGAGATATTTTTGGTCAGGATCGGTCAGTTTCCTGAATATGGTCAGTGAATTTATCAGATTTTAGATTATATATTGATGCCAAGATACTACCCCTTTTGGAGAAAAACCATGTTACTAGATATAATTACACTTGTCACNATGGTCAGTGAATTTATCAGATTTTAGATTATATATTGATGCCAAGATACTACCCCTTTTGGAGAAAAACCATGTTACTAGATATAATTACACTTGTCACGAAATATATATTTCTGGATGAAAAAAACCACAAGCAGGAAACCTCCATTGTGGAAAAAACCTTGAATCAAACAAAACAAACTTGATCATGACGGAAAAAGATGTGATAAGTATTTATTATCCCAAAATGTGTAGAAAAATCAGATGTTATGTAATACCAACTTTTCATTGCAAAAATGCACATAAATACCAAAAAGTACTTACCTCCTATCATAAAAACAGATATATATACACACCCACTGACAAATCTGCGTGTGATAACACCAAAAACATCACTTTGTTATATCCATAACAACGTTGAAGTAATCATAACCCAAAAATAAAAAAGAACAGACGTTATGTATATATCAATCTTTCATAGCAAAAAGGGGCACATAAATACCAAAAAGTGCCTACCTCAGACCATAAAACAGTTACTTGCATAACCACGGATTATCCTGTAGCAGATAACAACAAATCATCAATTTGTTATATCCATAACAACGTTGTGAACATAATTACGAAAAATATCACTCACCTTGTTTCTTTCAAGTTGATTATATTTTTTCCAAACCCCGATAACACCAGAACATCACTTTGTTATATCCATAACCACGTTGAATAGTAACCATAATTCAAAAATAAAAAAAACAGACATTATGTATATATCAATCTTTCATAGCAAAAAGGGCACATAAATACCAAAAATGCATACCTCATACCCTAAAAACAGCCACATACACATCCACCGATTATCCTGTAGTTGATAACAACAAAACATTCATCTGTTATATCCATAACAACGTTGTGAACATAATTACGAAAAATATCACTTACCTTGTTTCCTTCAACATAATTATAAAATATCCAAACCCCGTTTCTTTCTTGGGGGAGACCATTCATCGAAGTCTGTTGGTATCTCTGGCCAGGGTACTTCGCTCCGTTTTTGCCTGTGCATAAACTTTCCTTTCAAGGCATCTTCGTGCAGCCTTTCCCAACGTGTGGCTTCTTCCCTCACTCTCTCACAGAAAACAAACAGACCTGGTTTAGGCGAATCAAATAAACCATTAAACTCTCTGTTGTATCGTTCCATGACATTGTTTGTTCTTTGATGTCTTTCATGAACGTTCCCCCCCCAAAAAGAAATGATAAAACAAGTATGTTATGTTCATAACCGCACCATAGAACATCAAAATATTCATATTTCAGTCAACATAATATCTCACATTTCTCGTCTCCAACTGTCACTCTCACCAGTGTTGTAATTAAACATGTCAATTAATCTCTTTTTCAACCAAGTTTTTATGAAATAAGTGTCCAAATACTCCTCAAATAGCCTCTTATCACATCTTTTAATCCCCTTAGTTTTTAGCACCTTCTGTCGTAGATACTCCACACCTTTCTGGATATCCTTCTTGTCTATCACAGTCAAAAAGTCAAACAGTGGCAGGATGACCTTGACCATATCTTTATGGAACCCTCTCTCAATCATATTATGACGAATGGCCTGTTTCCAATGGAAAAAACAACCTAGATGGTACTCACAATGAAACCATCTGTCAATTGAATTCACTAGTGCCCATTCAAAATCATGCATCACACCTCTGACGTCCAATCCCTTAGGGCCTTCATTTAATATATTCCAAAAAATAGCAAAGTTCAGCTCCTGAGTCTGGCTAAAATGTAATAATATATATTGTTATCTTCCAAAAAAATGGACTCACCAATAATTGACACTATTTGACCCCATAAAAGGTTGTAGGCCTCTTCTGACTTTCTTGTCATTGGGCAATAGAAGATCGGTATGTGCAAGGAACTTGCGTGGTCCATCACTGAAAAAATAACAACCTGATGAAATCCTCTTGGTGCTCCATCAAATGTTGCATCAATATGTAAGAACAACCTTTTGTATTTCAACAGCTTGACAAGTGAATGCAATGCAAATCCCAAAGTCCGTTGAGGACCATCTTTGTCACACCAATAGAGCAAAAACATGAGGAAATTGTCAGCTTTTGGTCCGTTACCATATTTTAATTCAATTGCACGAAATTTGTCGTCTCCATACATTTCTCTCCTTGTATTTCTTACTAAATTACATCCCTGCCATCACAGCACATATGTAAAATTGTTGGTTCAACGCACTGATTTATAGAAAGAATCCAGGTGTTATATACATAACATATCCATATACATACCTGTTAATGGACAAAGTGTCAACAATGTGACTTTTTCAAAGAAACCTGTCATATACATAATTTCACGATGTACATACCTTTTTGTTTTATAATATATGATAAGTGAAGAGAATAGGGATAAAGCAGCACAAAAATTAATCCACTATATCAATATACTCACCACTTCCGAATTGGGGAAAGTCAATGCAACCTCATTTCCACTGCCCACCGTTTCGTCGCGCACCATGCACCAAATCTTCATTGGTGCCAACCATATTTTTTCCAATGCTAATTCCACCAATCTGTTCTTAAAGTCTTCTGTCACATCTTTTAGATGTGCTTTCGTGCATGTTTTTCCAGGGGAAGTATAGTTTGCTGGTTTGATTCCATTTTTCCTCTTACACATCTCACTGTGTTCTCCAACCAAAACCCAATCATCCTTTCCAGGTTGATTAGGTATCTCCTGCAGTTTTAATCTTGCGTCACATCCAAATGTGCGATACGATTTACATCTGTAATAACAGTTCATCAACTTTAAGTTGGGCACCTGACTTCTGGTGTATGGATGCATGAGCTGTCCTTTCTCTCCATAGAAAATCCTAGTTGGCCATCTCTTTTCAATCCAATTGTCATCATCCTTTTTAAGTTTTAGCATTCCCAATTCAACTTCCTGTTTATGAGTAAAATTGGTAAAAATGTCGTGTGGCTGCATGTGTTAATCAAATTAAATGACGAATACTGCATTTACAAAAATAGAAAGGTAACATCAGTATTACCTGCATGTCTCCACATGATACACTTTTTTCGGGAACTGTTGCCTATTTTTTTCAAACCATTGAAAAAAAGAAAAAAGAAATAAAATGTGTTATCTTCTAATTCTTCTGTATGATAATCTATTTCACAGTTACGTACCTTTATGTCCTCTTCTTTACTGATTTTGATGTCCCTTCCGTACGTTTGTTCTTTCTCCAGCGAAGGAATACAGACATGACCACCTATGTCCTCATCATATTGATTAATGTCCCGGTCTTCATTGATATGTTCAATACCTTTTTGATGTTCTTCGTTTTCGCTATCGGAATCCTCACTGTCCAATTGTGTTGGCAGGATTAATGGTACTATGCTATCCAGCGGGTCCTTGTTAGGCACTACAGTCCCCTCCTTATTGGTCGTTGTTATGTATATAACAATATTATGTGTATATGCATGTGTGAGATGAGAATAGTTTTTTAATCTAACTTCATATTGATTTAACTCTCACCTGTATTACTTCCAAAGGTCTCCTCAAGAAAGAGGTTTCCAGGTTATCCTTAAGTTGTTTTTTTGTTGTTGATATATATATAACAATGTTATGTATATATGCATGTGTGAGATGAGAATAGTTTCTTAATATAAATTCATTTTGATTTAACTCTCACCTTTATTACTTCCATAGGTCTCCTCAAGAAAGAGCTTCCCAGGTTATCCTTAAGTTGTTTAATGGTTGTTGATATATATAACAATGATATGTGTATATGCATGTGTGAGATGAGAATTGTTTCTTAATATAAATTCATTTTGATTTAACTCTCACCTGTATTACTTCGATAGGTCTCCTCAAGAAAGGGGTTTCCAGGTTTTCCTTAAGTTGTTGCTGATATACATATATCACCATGTCGTGAGTTTGCATATGTTAGACAGATTTTCTCATGCACATAAACCAATTTAATAAAAAACTTCAATTTAACTCTCACATTTCTTTCTTCCAATGGTCTCCTCAAGAACGAGGTTTCTGAGAACTCCTTTATTTGTCATTGGTATATATATAACATCATGGTGTGTGTGCAAACACGACAGTCAAAATTTGTTATAAACATAAACCAAAATATATAATAAAATCATTTAGATTGCGCTCTCACCTGTTCATCTTCCATAGGCCCCCTCAAAACCGAGGTTTGTGGTTTCTCCTTTAGTTCCTGTTGATTTATGTATATAACACCACAATGTGTGTGCGCACTTTTTAGAAGATATTCGTTATATTTCACGTTATCTTACCTTTACCACTTCCAAAGGTCTCCTCAACCCTGAGAGATCTGTCCCTTCCTTTATTTATCATTGATATATACATAACACCATAATGTGTATAAACAAATGTTAGATGAAATTTGTTACATACATAAACACGTTCTATATTCAATTCATGTTCATTTCACTCTAACCATTCTTCCTTCAAAAGGTGTTGTCCAGAATCGGTGTCCCTGTAATGAAAAAAAAACAATTTGTATCACGTATATCAGACAAAAAGTGGCAAATGCTATTCACATAAAAATGTAAACATTGACAGTCCCCCATAAAATAATTCTTACTACCGTCGCCTGGGGAAGAATCCCTTTCATGTTGTCACAATGTGACTTCTCTGCCGTCATCAACTAGTAATGAAAACAAAGAGACGTCTCACGGTGAGATTATGTTCTCCTGAGCCCCGCGTAAATCAATGAAATTCATAATATGTACTCACTCGCGAGCCATGTGTCATCGAGGACAGTTGCTTCGTATCCGTTTCTTTTTGTGACGATCTTTTTTTGTAAGGATTCCTTACCAACAGCAAAGGAGTATTGTAGGACAGTTTTTCGCGTGGGTCGTTGCGTTTGTAGGGATTAACAACAGTCCTAATGCATCCCCCATTTTCTTTTGAGGCATCAGTATCTCCTTCGCCTGTACTTCCCCCAAAATCCTCCCTGTGCAAAGATGAAAATTTATCCCACGGACAACGGTCATTAGCGGTACATCCCTTAACAAAAAAACGAAAAGTTATGGATGCGTATAATTTTTTTCTGACCTGTTTCCACCCGCCTGGTTGAATCGTATCATGGTTGTTTTTTGCTTTTGTCAATATGGTCAGCGTTTATATATGTGACAAATGCGTTTTGTCATTGTTCGTTTTGTACATATTTGTCATTAGTTTGTTATATTCTGGTATATATTTAACAGACGTCCACACATGACCGTTTATGTCGCCTCCCTATGTGTGTGTCTAAAGATACGTGTCATCCATTCAAAAGAAAGAAAGATAGGTATGATAGCGTACTAGGTCCTACTAATATGTATGTGTAAAATAGTCCAATAAATGTCCTCATGGCTTAATGTGGAATATATTATACGAAGTACTAAAAATAGGTGACACGTTATCTAAAAAAACGAGTGTATGAGAAATTTCATCCTGATATATATATAACGCAATCTCTCATTGGTTTGATTTATTATATCCGTTACTCAGGTACAAACATATTATCGATGTATATATAACGCTATATATATAACGCAACTCCTCTAACTATTAGGTTCATGCAATCCGTTATTATGTTACAAACATAATATTATGATATATATAACGCTATTTGATTGCTTACATGTGAAACTCAATGCCAAGTAAAGAAATCCAAAGCGTGTTATAAATATTACACAGTAATGTATATAACGTAAGCTTAAAAGACCATACCCTTATCCGTCAAAACACTAGTTACATGACAAAAAGCAAAAGAAGACACAGCCAAAAAACAAGTCTATGCTCGTCAACAATCAATAATGTTTCGAGGCGCTGCGAGTGCGTGAGCTCTTCCTGACTGCGGCGTGGCGTCGTGTTTTAATTTTGCGTTGTTTCTTCTCGGTTACCTGTTTGCCTCTCTGATGCTCTTGTTCTGCCATAGTGTCATCATCAGATGGTCCTTCATTAGGCACAAAAGGTTCACAATCCATGTCCTGTATAACGTGGTCCTCCTCCCCGTTTTCTCCAACTTCGATGTTGTTTGTGTTCATACCTTCTTTGCGCGTCTCCTCTTCAACATCTTCTCCCATCTTGGTCTCTTTGACGTACTCCTCCTCTGAATTGCCATCCTTAGTTCCCCCCTCTTTCTCCGCGACAGCTTTGACCATCTCATCCAATGCGTCATCAGGGACATCATTGCGTTCCTTCTCCCCCCCGCCTTCCTCCATGTTCATGCGCCCCGCATCACCAGCGACATCATCACCTTCATCGCCCCCCTCGCCTTCCTCATTGTCCCTGCCGCCTTCCTCCATGTTCACGCGCCCCGCGTTGTCAGCGACATCATCACCTCCTTTGTCCATGTCTCCGCTGCCTTCCTCCATGTTCACGCCCCCCGCGTCGTTGTCCTCGTTGCTCTCCTCCTCATCTTCTTTGCCTTCTTCCTCACTCTCCTCCACGTCATTCACTGTGGGTGCTTCCACGACGTCGACATTGCGGATCCTGTAGGTCCCGTCCATGTGCGCCTGCTTGAAATGCCTGTGTAGAGCGTTTAGTGCACACACGTGAGTGCAGCCATCAGTGATGCAGATGGCCTTGAGCTTCATAGTAGAGGACGTTTTCCCAAGATACAAACGTGGATGGACCACGTACCCTGAGAGTCCATCACGCTGCGCTATCTTGACAACTGTCTTGCAGCCAAAAGCATCAGGGTTATCTCTCTTGAGCTTTGCCCATTTCTTGTCAGAGTCGGTCCACTCTTTTATTTCCTTCTTTGATGGCACGGCTTGCTTCTCGCACTTCTCGCAGTGAAGAGCGAAACTTCCTGGCTTCATGTACTGGAAGCACTTGCTGCACACGATTCCGCTGTCGAAGTTTGCATGAAAAGTGAGGGCCAGCGTCCCGTGCTTCACAAAGCACAACATGGTTTCTCTTGCAAAGTTTCCATGCTCATCCTCTTCTTCACCTTGGATGCGGTCCGAAACAAAAGACCAGTCGTTTGGCAATGCCTTCGTCTTCTTTTCAGTGGTCACCATGGTTGCGTCCGAAAATAGAGCGGTCCCTGAAAATTATGTATATAAACCTTCACCTTCTAGTAAAATGCCTGGTGCATCATACAAATTTATGTACATAACAAAGGTTGTTTAGCTGTGTAGAACATGGGGCTGCGTTCTGAAAGAGTTCATACTTGGTATACAGCCATAAATAAAGATCATATGGCAAAACAAATTTCGTGACTTCGTTTAAAAATGGAATTCTTCCTAAAATTACAATATCATTTGTGTAAGGGATATCAATTTATATAACCCATTTCTATATATTCAGGCATGAATAAAAAATTGGTTTAACATTCGTAAGATCCGATTTCAAAACATTATACTTTCTTGTATGTGTTCCCCCCAACTTCGATTAAATATTTTATATAAGCCATTTGTCACTGACCATTTTCAGGAAACTGACCGATCCTGACCANTACATTCGTAAGATCCAATTTCAAAAAACATATACTTTCTTGTATGTGTTCCCCCTAACTTCGATTAAATATATTATATAAGCCATTGTCACTGACCATTTTCAGGAAACTGACCGATCCTGACCAAAAATATAAAATACCTTTTTTACTTTATTAAGAATCACTTTTGAAATTACAATAATGTGTTGTTAATTTGGGTGTTATTTTTGTTGTGCAGTCAATTCTGACAATGGCTGACAACAAAAAACCCATCCAGTTCACATGGTAAATTATCCTCTTATAATTTCCCTGTTTATTTGGACTGGTTGTGCTCTGTTTTTTTAGGTGTAAACCTATTTCTCACCTTAAAGTGGAGATAGACATGCAATTTCTTCCAAGCACCAATACTCACTCAAACAGTTTCTCCTGTTCTGAGAAACCTCAGTAAGATGCTTGTTCATGAGATTGTAGTGCAAGATAGTGTCAATTTTTCATTTCAACACTATTTGGATGAACCCCAGAGGACTATTGTATTGGAGTGGTTAGCTCTTTGTGCATAAGTATTTCTGCTCAATGAGAGCCCTACACAACAGTGGTTAGCTATGCGCATATTTTTGCTGTGTTCTAGGTGTTGAAACAACCCTGGTCATAGATTTTAGTAGATTTATGAAATCAATACTCACTGGCAAGGTGAAATTGATCATAACATATTTTTATATGTTGTTATTTGTTTGAAAATCTAGAACAATTCTAGTTCAGTCTGTCCTTTTATTAAAAACTGAGGCCGTATACTGGTTAAGTCATTCTGGGTAAATTGTATCTCAAAAGAGTTTATGTAACAAAATTGCTTTTATCAGCATTGATGAAAACATCACTTGACAGTACCCTTCCTTTTTGTAGGAGGAACCCATCCTGCATGTGCCAAGAGTTTGACACCTACATAGCCGGGTAAGGAAAACATATGGTTGTTCCTATTTTTGGAACATGGGAGACGCTTGAGGACAATGTCCTTTTTGCCTCCATTGTTACTGTGACGACACCTTGCTGGGGGTTCGGAACCCAACAAGGTCTGATTTCTGCTCACTTTTGATACCATTGCTTGTTGATAAAAGTGCGGCTGGGCACATGTTTGATTTTTTTGGCGTGGAAGAAGAGTTAACCTTCGTGAGAAAATATTTTTGATGCCAGTGGATGTCTTGGCATTTTTGGGTCTTGATGCTATCTTCATTGAGATTTATTTCATTTCGAAGTAAGTAAGGTGTTCAAGTAAATCATACTATTGAAATTTGATTATTTTTCATTCCGGTTAAGTTCTTTTTATCTTACAAGATATTATATTAATTCAAATTAATTAAATTCGAATTTGCATTTTTGAACTCAGAATTCTTGTTTCCTTGGACCAGAGGAGTTGCTGATGCTATTCACTAACCTATTAGCCTTTTTTTGTTTTTGAATCCTTTCTTGCAAAGCTAATGCGCTTGTGTGAGTGAAAGGGTATTATGATGAGAAGTTTTTGCACCTTTCTCAATCCTTTTTACTTTTCTCCTCTTAATTTGCAAAGAATTTGACAAGTTGTGTGTTTTCCTGAAAAACATGTGAAAAGAATGCGGAAATCTCGTTTGAATCAGGGATTCGTGAGAATTTTTGCATGGAGACTGTGACGCTGCATGTTTTTGTCATTGAGGACTCAATGCGTAGACATTTTGTGGGTCCGTGTTGTGCCCCCATGCGTTCAGGGACTTTGAATTCTGATTCCGTGTCACTCTGACACTCGACTGGGATGCAGCAATAGATAACACTCCTATGCCCTTTTGCAGAGACGAACAATGTTCGCTCCTCGGCTGGTCCTATGCAATCATGGGCTGTGCCCTTAAAATCTAGGCCAACGTTCTGTGGTCGTTTCATGAACTCACGATCATGCAGGCTGTGCAACAATCAGACTTGTGTTCTTGGCTGTACCATGACTCCCTCACACTCTATCTTGAAGAAGACTTGACTCTTGAGTCCCAAGCCAATACTATGCCCGTGCAGTGCTCGGACACTACTCCCACCTTCAATATGCAAACAAAATGGGAGTATGCCACCTGGAACAAAGAAAACACTTGTGGGATGAGAACTTCATGGGGAAACACAGTCATTTCCATGTGACGCACACCTCTTGGGGGTCACGAGTAAGCTGTTAGGCATTTTTGAGGCTACAGAATCTTCATTGGGCAATTTTAGGCCCAAGAAGAATTTATTGAAGTAGTGCCTGCATACGGTATGTACTCGGTACTCTGTGGTGTCACTGCATCTGCATGTGATCACGGGCACGGACTAAATTTTAAATCTAATTGTGCTTTTAGGTCTAAAAAAATAGACTATGTACGCATTGCTCTGAGGAAACTAAATTAACCCTAGGCAATATCTTTTTGCCTCTTGTTTTAAGAGGGATTGCTAATAGCTAAATAGCTAATTAGTTTATGTTCCACTTGTGCTTCTGATATGTCACAAGTGGTCTGTTTAATT
>JALLPD010016553.1:0-10367 GCA_036940065.1 Cyclotella cf. meneghiniana
CTAGGTAGAGAGTAAGGAAGTAAATTATGATAAAATTCAACTAACTAAGTTCACATGTTCTAGGTGTAAAAGTGAATAATGTCTTTAAATATACAAAATTTAGTACTGTCAGTCTTTTCCCCTTACCTTCACACTGCTCATGGCTGCTCTATGCTTGGGAGTCTTCAACGATCTGATAGCTATGGGGTTTTGTATTGTACCATACACTGTACATTTGTAGCGTGACCAATTTGTTGCAGAATGCTGGCAACCCATGACAAAATAACACTCTATGTGAACCACCACTGTTTACATTATGTGTATAAAACACATTAGCTGTGAAAACAAGTATGATACAACTTATGAGATATTGAATGGACTACCAACAAAAAAGACCAGATATGAAAATTTTTCACCAAGGCATTGTGACAGCCGGTGACAAGTTAAACTATAGTAGAACGCTAGCAACAAAATATTTTCACTGAGTACTCCAACAGCTTAATTATCAATGAAAAATAGGTTGTTTTGCACAAGTTAGGTGGTGTTGAGAAAAATACCAGACACTCCTAAGTATTGCACTGTATTGGGTTCCTGCTGTAATTTGTCCATCTGTTCAAATGTTCAAATCATTGCTTCTAAATTTTACATTTGGAACAAATTTGGCAGCAATTTGGAAGGGCTTTTCATGATTTCATACCGTAATTGTTTTTCTTCCAAATCCTTCTGAATTGCCTTTTCCTAACGAATAAATGTTTATTTTGGCAAAATCGGGACAAAAAATATGGCACGATTGTATTTCACAGCTCAATCTTTCTCAAAATATAGCACGCTACAGGATTCAATACTCCGATCTCATCTGCCCATCACCCCGATCAAAAATGAATGGCCATCAAGAATGCATCTTTGGATATTTGGTGAAATCGGAGTAGAAAAGAAATGTGGACAAAAAACAGCCTGTCTGGACATAGCACCATTTCTTCCACATTTTGGCAAAAATATCACAAGATTCAAAATTTGGTGGAGGTTTGGAACATCCAAATATTCGGTAATTTGAACATTTAAACAGATCGACAAATTATAGCAAGCACCCATTGTACTTGATAAATTTGATCAGAAAAATTGACCAGTATGTTATATCGGTAGACATATGTGTGTGCAGTGGACATGACATTAACAGTTGGTTCGAGGGATAAACAAATATAATATCAACCCCTTTGTTATATTGTAATAACCACAAAACAATGTCACATTGTACATACCATGTCTGCAAAAAATATAATGATTATCATTAAAATCAGCAGTCATACAGAAATTGGCTTGCTTTCAAAAATGCGAGCCAATTTTTAAGATCAATCCAATTAGGCCCAAATCGGCTTAATCCTTGGCTTAGTTGAAAGTGCCGGCATCATGTCATGTTACCAAGAAACCCCAAATGATGTGTCATCCTGTGCGCAGCCATGTTGGTGAATTGTCAAAAATGTTGACCCAACAATCATCCAAAAATGTCATCCCAACCTGCCAAACAACATTCCGGCAAAACATCAGCCAAGATTCAGACAGGTCAGCTGATTCTTTTGGACACAAAGTAAAAACAGCAATGCTTTGCAGAAAATTGCCCCGTAATGGTGCAATATGGTGCAAGAAAGCCATGAAGGCATTATTGTATTCATTAATTCGTGCATTTGTACTATTGTTTTCTTAAAAAAACAATCATTATCTCCATCTGAGTAACAGCCCCACGAGTTGTGTATTGGAATGGACAGTCATGCACTGACACATCAACTGACATGTGATCCAGCCCCAAATCCAGTTACGGCATCGGGGGCATTTGACATTGGCCAATTTTTAGCGAACAGTCTCAGCATCCTGGTGACACGGGCTGACATGTTGCTGACATTTCTAACTAAGATCCTTGGGAAATGGCTTCATCTTGATAATTAGCTGATTTCAAGGTCAAGCAAAATTGAGCCGAAATGGCTTGATCTTAAAAATCGGCTTGATCTTATCGTTCTTCATAGAAAAGGTAATCATTTGTACATAGACAGGCTTAATTTTGAGCAAACGGCTTAGTCTTAAGATTGAGATGTTTTGTGAAGATTAAGCCTTTTGGAACTAAATTGGCTTGATCTTAAAAATTTGCTTAATCATTGATTAGGTCAATTCCATAAGTAAGCTGTTCGGCTTGAAAACGAGGGCTTAAAAATGAGAAACATGTCTGCAAGACCACAAGAATCAGAAAGTTGAATCTTGCTGCATCATCCCTTTGCTAAATGAAAATTTTGGACCCCCTCACCTGAGAGTACCCTCTCTGAGAAGGAAGGACTAAGTGTAAAAGAGACAGGAGTTGTAAAGCATTTTATATGAAACCACTTGTACTGGGAAGTCTCATGCTGAGGAGTCTGGTGCTAAGGACACTCTCAGCCAATCATTCATTTCAAATAAAATTTGTTTCCAGTCATTTCCATGTATTGGTGCATTTATATCCCAGTCAGAGCCTGCAACATCTTGCTCATTGCTGGTTTTCTCATCTTCTTCTGACATAGCTGTGCCACAATAGCAGTGGGACATGAACGGGGATAGTGTTGGGAGGAGGATTGCACAAATGGCTTCAGTATTGGTTGTGATAACACAACAATACAATGGAGAAGGTCAATGAGTGGCACTTGAAAATCAATGGCAATGTGCAATTCATGCCATTTGGTCTCAGAGGAGGCAGTGCGCTTCCACAGGGGTGCAGATGCGCACCACCTCCTCTGAGGCTGTGTCTACTCCACCCACCTTGGCTAATGTGAGTCTGGTGTGACACCTAAAACTATATAAACATTTACTCCTACCTTCTCGCAGAGGGAGGTCTCAAGAGAGGGGGTCCAAAATTTTCATTTAGTACAGGGATGTACACATGAATTAATGAATACGATACTGCTTTCATGGCTTTCTTGCACCATATTGCACCATTACAGGGCAATTATCTGCAAAGCTTTGCTGTTTTTTCTTTATTTCCAAAAGAATCAGCTGACATGTCTGAATCTTAGTTGATGCCTTGCTGGCATGTTGTTTGGCAGGTTGGGATGACAATTTTGGCTGAATGTCAGGCCAACATTTTTGACAATTGACCAACATTACTGCGCACAGATTGACACGTCATTTGGGATTTCTTGGCAACATGACATGATGCTGGCACTTTCAACTAAGCCAAGGATTAAGCCAATTCAGGCCTACATGGATTGATCTTAAAAATCCGCTCACATTTTTGAAAGCAAGCCAATTTCTGTATGACTCCTGATTTTAATGATAATCATTGCATTTTTTTGGGGGCATGGTATGTACAATGTTACATTGTCATGTGATTATTACAATATAACAAAGGGGTTGATATTATATTTTTTTATCCCTCAAACCAACTGTTCATGTCATGTCCCCTGCACACACATACGTCTACAGATATAAGATACAGGTCAATTTTTCTGATCAAATTTATCAAGTAAAAAGGGTGCCTGCCGTAATTTGTCTATCAGTTCAAATGTTCAAATTACCGAATATTTGGATGTTCTAAAACTCTGCCAAATCTCTTCCAAATCTTGAATCCTGTGATTTTTTGGCCAAAATGTGGAAGAAAAGTTGCCATGTCCGGACAGGCTGTTTTTCATCCAAATCTCTTTTCTACTCCAATTTCACCAAATATCCAAATATGCACCCTTAATAGCCATTCATTTTTGATTGGGGTGATGGGCAGACTAGATCAGAGTATTGAATCCTGTAGAGTACTATATTTTGAGAAAGATTGAGCTGTGAAATACATTTGCACCATATTTTTTGTCCCAATTTTGCCAAAATAAACATTTATTTGCTAAGAAAAGGCAAATTGGAAGGATTTGGAAGAAAAACAATTATGGTATGAAAATAAGAGAGGCCCTTCCAAATTGCCGCCAGAATCATTCCAAATAGAAAATTTGGAAATGACAATTTGAACATTTGAACAGATAGACAAATTACAGCAGGAACCCAATACAGTACAATACCTAGGAGTGTCTGCTATTTTTCTCAACATCACTGCAATAAATTCTAACTCAAAAACTTATTGTGTGCAAAACAACCTATTTTTCATTGATAAATAAGCTTGGAGTACTGAGTGAAAATATTTTGTTGCTAGCTTTCTACTATGGTTTAACTTGTCACCAGCTGTTACAATGTCTTGGTGAAAAATTTTCATTTCTGATCATTTTTGTTGATAGTCCTTTCAATATCTCATAAGTTGTACCATACTTGTTTTCATAGTTAATGTATTTTATACACAAAATGTAAACAGTGGTGGTCCACATAGAGTGTTATTTTGTCCTGGGTTGCCAGCATTCTGCAACAAATTGGTTGCACTACAAATGTACAGTGTATGGTACAATACAAAACCCCATAAATATCAGACCATTGAAGACTCCCAAACATTGTTGTTGTTGTTATTGTTGTTGTTGTTGTTGTTGTTGGTGTTGTTGTTGTTGTTGTTGTTGTTGTTGTTGTTGTTGTTGTTGTTGTTGTTGTTGTTGTTGTTGTTGTTGTTGTTGTTGTTGTTGTTGTTGTTGTTGTTGTTGTTGTTGTTGTTGTTGTTGTTGTTGTTGTTGTTGTTGTTGTTGTTGTTGTTGTTGTTGTTGTTGTTGTTGTTNTGTTGTTGTTGTTGTTGTTGTTGTTGTTGTTGTTGTTGTTGTTGTTGTTTTTGTTGTTTTTGTTGTTGTTGTTGTTGTTGTTGTTGTTACTTTTCTTGAAACAAGGAAAATTTGTTTCGTCACTTTCACTTTCTAAAATTCACAAATTCATGTAACATGTATGTAGGAACCTATACATGTCCCTCACCCAAACAAGTGAACCACCTTGTCACTCGGCCACACCTCCAATTTCCATCTCCCTTCCAAAACGCACCCAAAGAACTCAACCATTTTGCATTATCCCTACCACTGACCATGTTTTCAAACTATGCGATCCTGAAACAGCTGATTTCAGCCATTGTCTCATAGCTGCAAGTGCTGGATTCCGAGCTTGCATTCCGGCATCATGCAGCCTACTACCACATCGCTGCCAAAGCCAATGGTAAACATATCCTAGACAACACAACCAGTGCATCACTGGAATCACCTCACCCACAAACCCTAAGCATCGAACAAAACTCCTCGCCACAGGCTCTGCCTCTACAACAACACATACAAGTGAGAGAAGTCAAGAGTGTACATACCCTCCCTCGGCTGCACTTCTCTACCAACTGGCAAACACATCAACCCTCTTGCTTGCACTCCTCCAATGGACTCATTGACGGAAACCCCTTCATTGTCCACCCTCACACAGATCTCTCTGCCAACACACACCACACCGTCGCAACTGCATAATACACCCCAGCAACTACTACACACAGCAAACAATCATCAACGGCATGAGATTAACACAGAATGTGCAACCTTGCAAAACAGGACCTTTCCTACAGCACTCCTGTGGTCAACAAAGATCGTCCCACTACCTCACAGAACATCTCTCCCAACAACATTTCCCTCTCTGTCAACGGTACCCATCCCACCACCCCAACGCCTAAAACTCCACAGCCACAACCTGCCACAAAGGTTACACCCAGGCCGAACGCTACCTCCTACAACATAACCCCCTTGACCACCATCAGAAAACTCCTCCACTCTTTACCCACAGCTCCACATACAACTCCTGCAGCTACACCAGGTACTCAACAGCACACTACCCACCACATCAACCCCCCTCTCTTTTACAGTAACCAGCTTGCTAACCCAACGGTCACAGGCTCACATCCACCACACCACCCCCTGGCCCCAGTACCCTTTCTATAACTGTGCAGCCAATAGCCCCTGAGCCACTTCTTCCACATACACTGCATCAGACAACAGAATTGGTATACTCACCACCACAATACCATCATCCACAACACCAACTATCTCAATTCCACCAACACAACATCCCACCACTACCAATAACAACCCAACTTACACAACTCTTCCTCCAAATCACTAGTATAACCACCTCATCTTCCAATTCACACCACCTTCTCTCATCCCTTGCCTGCAATTTCTCGGTCTTCCCAGTTTTAACAGCAGCAGCAAGTAACAAGACTCAGAGGCAACCACCTTATCCAAACCCTACCGGACTCACCGCCCCCTGGCCTTAGACACATATTTCACAGCACAACACCAACACAGACACCATATTACCACCCTCACACTCTACCACCTCTCCCACAATTCACTGCCCCAATACCATGACAAACTCCTCCCACATCATCACAACAGCCCGCAAGCCAAGCTCATAAAACCACAGTCATAATTTCTTCGACAAACTCTCACACCCAATTCACTGACCCCGGCATACCAGCACCACTCACCACACCACACTCTAAACCTAATACCAAACCACCACAGTCCCCTACCAATGAAGTTTCACACTCTTACACACAGTCACAAATGCCTTGACCTATAGCCACCACCCAACAACAAGAGGAGGTCTCAGTCTCAGGGTCATCCCCCATGGATACACAGGATGACTCCACAGGCAATCCTCTGTTACTCCATGACACATCGTCTCGACAAATGGAAGCCTTCTCTCCCAACCCCCAGAAGAAAGGGTGGCGATCAATTCTCCAGAAGCAACCCCACCACAAACCACAATCCCCATGCTATGGACGTCGACAACCCCTGCAACTCCACAAGCCTCAAACCCACAGTCCTAGCACACTGCTTTGCCAAACATACTCCTCACAAACCAATGCCCCTGTACTAGCCAACACAAAAGCCACTGGTCATTATGCGCCCATGACCCAAGAAGAAGCTCAAGACATCACCACTAGAGATCAATGGAAGGAGGTATGGGATCACCCACAGATACTAGCAGAACTCACAGCCGAATCTGTACCCCTCAACCCTGCAGAAGTACTCCAGTATGAGTTTGACAAAAAAGACATCACCACAATGGATATGCTGTGTACACTGAATGGAATTCAGCTGGAGCACAAAATGAGAACACATGTCCTTGGGGCCAAAAATCAGGATAGATCTAGAATGCACCCCAGGTTTAGTCCTTTCACTCTAAGACCACATGAAACAGACACAGCCAAAGCTCTTGTATTTAATTGCAAAGGTGATTGAGCATTTACTTTATTACACCCAAACCACCCTACGCAAAAAACTTGTGCCGTGAACTACAATGCATCCGGATAAATGGTGAGCTACTTTTCCACACAGCTGTGATGACCTGCAAAGGCCCTGACACAAGAACCTCCCGCATAGTCATTGCCTATGATCCTTCCAATCCAGCCAGGCAGAAGAAATATACTTTTGCCAAGACCACAGTGGCTAACCTTGCCTGTTTCATGTAGCACTGGTGAAATAGTGCGGTTATAATGAGAGCATGCTGCAAAGACTCATGCAATCCTCCCATCTTGAAAAAGCACAGTTGGTGGAATATTCAACATGGGACCACTTGAACATGACAGCCATCCCCCATTTTGCCAACAGACTGTACACATACCTCACAACTTTCGCTCGCTATGATCCAGGATAAGACACATAAACCAACAATCAAACTGACACAACACTGAACCTGCTGGATATTGGTGATGAGGTTTGCACCATATCAAACACTTAGGGAAAAAGCAGAACACACACAATGATGTAGGGAGTCCTATCTGTGGAGCCTCAGCATACACAAATACCGGTGATCTATCCACCTCTTCAACAGTCAGCTCAAACAACTCCATCAACAGAACATTCAGAACAAAAGACATTGCGCTCCAACTGGCATCCTCCCATGCAAAACAAGCTAAACAGGATCAACTTATACAATCCCTAAAACAACAGATGGAACAGCTCCAGCAAACAAACAACAATGCTGACTCTCAGGATCAGCAGGGTGCGCCCCTTTAGTGGAAGTGGAGTCCCCCCCTCACGATGATCCTGGGGGAGGGGAGGCTCTGCAGAGACTATAGGCCCTTGTAGACACCCATCCATTTCGGGCACTGGAGAATGGGGTAACCAGTTAAGTGCTCACAAACCTCTTATGAGCTCAGGCAATGCCACTCATCAAGAGCAATGGACTAGCATACCACAAGTTGGTTCACGGACCCCAACAAACCACACAACATGCGGTACACATGAAACCAATTCCAGGGAACAGGGATCTTTAATCTTTAAGAAACAACACAACCTACTCAACATCATCAACATGGGAACAATACAGATAACAAAGAACATTGACTCGAAACTGACAGAGACAGGCCCGCGGG
Source organism: Cyclotella cf. meneghiniana (assembly GCA_036940065.1). Lineage (NCBI taxonomy): Eukaryota > Bacillariophyta > Thalassiosirophyceae > Thalassiosirales > Thalassiosiraceae > Cyclotella > Cyclotella cf. meneghiniana. Next base: position 8,258 of record JALLPD010016553.1, read on the forward strand.
GAAAAGTGGTGGGTATACTCATTGTACATCGAACAACAGCACAGATATCAAAACTTCTATCAAAGGGTACAATACTTTCCAATCTAAACTAATACGCAATCCCACTAACCTCTTGAACGCCACCTCATCTTACCTCAATGATCCTGACAACAGAAATTATGTGGCTCAAAGCACCATCAACAAACTCCAAGTTGAGCTAGCGGGCAGTAGAGAGACCCGTGAGATGAAGGGGACCCTCAAATTACTACAAATTGGAGGCACAGGATCACCCAGGGAAAACAAATCACACAGCTGTATACACCTTATGTTTGAGAACTGGAATAGCCTGTGTATTGGCACATAAAGCTGGAAACTCAACCGCCTTAATTACCTCATCAAACACCTCTGTACTGACATCATCGCCGGCTGCAAGAGCCTGTGCAACTGGACAATGGTAAACAGGGATAATCAACTCCTTGCACTCCTAGCCCCAGGGACAGCTACAAAAGATGTCACAGCACACAACAAGACAGAGAGAATACAAAATGACCAAGCAGGTGGCACCGCTATTATAGGCATTGGACAAATCTGTGACAACATCAGTAGCACAGGTATAGACCATACAGGCCTTGGCTGATGGGCATGGCTACAACTTGGACAGGGCAACACTACCACAAGGGTAATCTCAGCTTACCAACTGCACAAACCAGGACAAAACTCTTGTGGACGTACTGTTTGGGAACAGCAGTCATGCTACTTCAAAGCCAGGGGTGACATGCATTACCCTTTAACAATCTTCACAGAACACCTCTTAGACTTAATCAGTCAGTGGATCATACAAGGCAAGCATATTCTTCTAACAATTGATGGTAACCAATACGTCTTTTCAGGAAGACTGGCACAACGCCTAAAAGAGCCACCATTCCATATGACATACATGCTTGAGGAAGCCACTGGGGAAAAAGTACCAAACTCACACTTCGGTGGCTCTCAACAAATTTCCACCATCTTTGGAACAGGAGGTATAGTCACCGGTCAAGGAGTGTGCTTTCCACATTGGTTTGGCATTGGTGATCATAGGATAATGGTCCTTGAATTCTCAGCAAAGGCTGCCTTCAATGGCTCATACCCTACAATTGCCACACCCAAAGCTTGCATCCTTAACAGCAAAATACAACGCCTCAGATGACAATACTGCGCAACACTAACACGTCTCACACAACACCGCAAAACACAACGCAAACTTGATGCCCTCACACAAGTAGGCCCATACCTCAACCAAGAACAGTTCCAACACCTACGCAACAAGTATGACAGGGAACTAGGAGACCTAATGAGACATGCAGAAAGACAATGCACCAAAAGGTATGATACATCAATGGAGTTTAGCCCAACAGTGGGGCAATGGCTCAAGAAATATGCAACATTAAAATGGATCCTATGATGGCAAGACGGGAAAGTCCCAGATCCTCAAAACCTTCTACGCACAGCCAAAAGACAACAAATAGACAACCCACTCATGTTATCACAGCAGGAGGTAGAAAGCAGACTAGTTGCGTGCATGCAAGAAATTTACCAGCTTCAACAACAGGCTCCTACCCTTCAGAAACATCATCTCCAGTGGTGTCTATCCCTGGCACAAGACAAATTTGACCACACCGCAATAAAAGAAATACAGGAGATCATCAAAAATGAAGCCAAATGCCGCCAACAATGCAGCATCAATGCACAGATAAAACCACCAGCTAGTTGATCAATAGTCAGAGTTACGGTCAACACCCCAGTTGGTGATATAGCATACACTTCCAGAGAACAAGTAGAACAAAACACAACCCAGCACTCACAACAACAATTTTTGCTTGGACAACGGCTCCACTGCCCCATGGATGCCTTCACAATGACTTTGGCAACACCGCAACCACTGATGCGACCCTTCAACTTTTTGATGGTACATATAACTTTCCCAAAGAGTGTGATACATCAACAAGGCTTTATTTGCAGGAAGCTGCATGCATTAAAGCCACTTTACAACAGTCACCTATGACCCAGCAAGCAGTCACCTCTAAAGAGTTCAGGTCTGACCTAACGGTCAGTTAGGCATTAGTTTGTAGAGTTAAAAAGTTCATTGAAA
>JALLPD010017076.1:0-11600 GCA_036940065.1 Cyclotella cf. meneghiniana
TACAATACAATACAATACAATACAATACAATACAATACAATACAATACAATACAAGTGTTCATTAGTAAATCGTGCTTAAACTATAACTAGACAAGGTCATTGGTTGGCACCGACAAAGGTCTTTTTTTCCGCAATCAGCAGAGCAATGGCATTAACTGCCATACAGGATTCTAAAACATATACTTTTCCTTTAAACTTTTTAAAGGGCGTCATTGGTCCTTCGGTGGGCCAATTGTGGGTACCTCGTGGTATCGCACTATTCATTCCTACATTGATGTTTCGCATTTATCTCTATATTCTTACAACTTTGCTGTCGTTTCCGTGCTTTGAGGGCGATTCTATTTGCGCTATCCAAATTTGTCTATCTGCTGTTGTATCTTATCCCAAAGCTTCATAGTCTTTGTTGAGTAGAGACTGATGTTGGGGAAGAAGGTCCGTCGGGTCTGTACTTATTAAGGTTCTTACCTGTTGCATGATGTGTTCATGCTCTGCTAGAAATAGGCCTTCTATTTGCCTGTTATGGATCCTAGAGTTTCTGTATAACCATTGTCGGTGAGTGATGTTGAGTACTCGTGTCATAAACTGTTCTGTCCATGATTCTATAGACAACCTTGATCCAACTTGTTGCAGCCATTTTTCTTGTATTGCAAAGAGTGTTTTGGATATCCTGGCTTCAGTGAAATTGCGCCATCCAAGGTAGTCTGTTTCCCGGGCAAAGCGTGTCAGAGCTGGCGAGTTTTGGCATATTCTTTTCATTTGGCGCCTTCCTCTGTAGGTCAGGTACAGGTCGATTGAAAGGGTTATTTCAGGGTGGCTGTGAGAATGTACCATCCATTGAGTGAGTTCGCGAGATGTTTGTTCAAACATGAGCCTCCTGCCGCTGTTGGTGCATCTAGTTATATGTAGCGTTGTCTCATTGCGACGACCACAGCAGGGACATTTGTTGATAACTTTTGGGTCCATCTTTGCAAGGTATCTGTTGGTGGCACATGCCCCAGAGACATGTTTTGATACCCAGACTCTGTACATCTGTGGGAGAGAGGCCATTGTTAGTTGTAGTCCTTCCCAGTGCACGTAATCAAAGTACTGATAGGGTATTATGCCTTTCTGGTCAAAGACATTCTGCGCAATGTTTCTTCCCCATGCTTGGTAGAGGGTTGCTTTAATTGATGTGATTGCTTTGTTGCCATTAATGATGATACGTACCGATTCATTTGGGAAGTACGGTTTACAGTATCGTCCTGTTGCCTCTGCCTGTAGTAATGCATCTTTGGCGAGTTTGTCCGCAATGACATTTAGTTTTGCCGGGAGAGGTAAGCTGTGGAACTCTATGGTTTCGTCGAGGTGGCTATATACATGTTCATAGCTCCATGGGACATTGGTCTTTGTCAAGTTCTTTGTAAATATGGTGAGGGCATCTGCTTGTGGCTGTTTGTCTCTGATGGTTCTGTCCAGATGGGAGGCATGATGTATCACTCCGAGGTTATCACAGTACAGTCGCACCTTTTTGGTGGAGAATGAGTATTCACTTGCAGTGGTCAAAATATGGCTAGCTAGGAGGGCACCTATTAATTCTCCACGGTAGTTGGATGCGGAGTTACAGTCCGATTTTTCACATAGTTGTATCGTCCCCATGAGGCCAGTTTGTGAGCAGAGTATGACCACTCCTGCAGAACATATGGATTTGTTGATTGTTGGCATGTAGGATCCATCGTGTACTATAATGAGGGTACCCTGGTTGATAGCTCTGATGATCCACTCGCCATCTTCATCGAAGCTGCTATGTTGCCATATTTGGGTTGGGGACCCTCTACGCAGCCGAGACAGAAAGGACTCTCTAGTTGTCTCAGGTTCTTGCTTGAGAGTGCTTGTCGAATGTAGGGTTATGACATGGTCGTTCTGAGGGACTACTGATGCTGTTAGGTTGCAGGGGGGTGGTTTGGTTGTGGTATGGCTGAATTTGTAATGGGAGCGACTCCTAGTATGAGTTGCTTGCCGGACAGGATAGTAGACATCATATGTCTTGTCTGTGGTATGGTGGACGATGTGTGATCCTTTGGTGGTGGTTTGCCATGTTCGGTATTCCGGACATGACCTAACAAATTTACCTAGAGGCGGAGAGAGGGTGAAGGTTGGTGATGTGAGTCGTTGTATGGTATGTGTCCAGAGGTTGAAGTCGGCTGTAGTCGGTTGTTCATAGGAAAATCGCATTCCTGTGTATCGGTGTTTGGCCAGGGACGGATCTATGGCTGCTGGGTGTACTGTGGACCCATTCCCAGTGAGCAGGTGTGAGAGGAAGTAGATCTGGTAGTATTTTCGTGCTCTGTTAAGGGAGGCCCACTGATGTTGTGGGAGTAGCTGGATGACTTCTTCCATCAAAACTTTATCGTGTTCCCGCAGTGGTGGTACCATTATGTCATCCGATAAAATAACCTCGACGTTGTAGAAGGATACTAGTTCCCATAGCTGTTTGAACCAGGTGTGGGTTGCAAGGCAACCAAAGACATCAAAGGGTCGCAAGAGGAAGTTTCCACGGAGGCCGGTCTCAATCTGTATGAGCTCAAAGGATAGTCGTAGCGCCTGTCCGAGTTCAGTTCGTTGGCTCCAATGGTGCCGGAGGAGGTGTAAACACTCTGCAAGCTTTTCCAGGGATAGATTGGGCAGACCTAGGCCCTGGTATTCAAATGGAAGTGTTCTCCACTCATGTCCAATGTTGCGGTTTACACCTAGTGCTGGGAGGCAGTGGTAATACCATCTTGAGGTTGCACTATCAATGGAAGATCTTGTTGCCATGAGTGGTACGAGTCCATATCTGACAGACATCATAGCCTGCGTTTTGAAGCTGAACCATGCGTCCTTAGCTTGAAGCTTGCTGTTTAGGACGCGTTTTGACCATTTGTAACCTTTTCCCATCATCTGGTGTAACATTGGTTCCCCATTCCCGGTGGGACTCATTAATACTCCAAGGACTTCTGATGCTTCTGATGGGTCTTTGAGTATGATTTCTACGTCACTGCCATCTGGTTGTGGGATAGTGAGCTGATTATGGAGAAGATGCCTTTTAGGGGTCAGGTGTGCAACTCCGTTCTGGAATTGATATTGGAGTAGATACCAATAGCATTTTGCTGGTTTTAAGTTACCTCCTGTGGCCTGTAGAAGATGTGCCCAATTGTTTGTTGCGCGCTGTACCCAGGGAACCAGTGTGTCTTGGTGGTCTAGTGTGTCATCCATTCTGTGTAGGAGGTCGGTGTCATCCACATAAAGTAATGCGGAAACTGAGATTGATTCTTGTGACCAACCACCAACTAGTTGTGCTCCAAACCCATGTTGCTTGTATGCCCCAATGATTACAGTACTTACGGCTGTCCACACAGCAGGTGATGCCCCACTGCCTTGCGTCAGTCCCATGCAAATAGAATTTGTTGTACTGCCATAGCTGGAGGTGGCTAGGCCATAGCCTGTCCTTAGGTAGTAGCGCATAGATTGTATGCAGCGTAAGTAACATTTGACAAATTCTCTTTCCACTCCCATTGCTTGCAAGGCAATGCTTGCTGCCGTATGATTTACGGCATCATAGCAGTTTGCTGCATCTGTGCTTGCTAGGGCGCAGTCTTCATGCAGGATATTGGCTTGGTCGAAGTACAGTTGTTTTAGAAGCGTTGTGTTTGTTGTTGTCTTGCCTTTGACTGCTCCTTGTTCCAGCGGAGTGATGCCCCTCTGTTTCATCTGGTCCATCATTCGCCTGGCGAAAATCACCTTGAGCCACCAGTTGAAGTCTGCTTCCAGAAGACAGATAGCACGGAGTTTATCTATGCTTGTTGTTCCTGCAACTTTCTCTAGCAATACTGTTACTCCTTGGTTCCAGCGTGTTAGTGGCCGTCCTCTGGATGCAGCAAGGTTGATACTGGCTACGTGCATTTCCACTAGATCAGGATCCGAGCACGTTGCTTTGTAGTGTCCAAAGTGGCGTCCGCTCATCGAAGAAGATATGTCTTCCTTTGCTGTGTGCCAGAATGATATGTACTCCTCAGCGGTTACTTCTGTGTTGACCGGTGGCAGTGCTTCCAATTCATTCCTAATGCGAACTGCTTCACGTAAGTAGTCTGCGGTGGCTTTGTCTTGGTGAGGTGGAAAGTCATATTTCCCTTGGAAGAGTTGTGCAGTTGCTTCTGTGTCTCCGAGGACTCCAAAGTCTTCTAAGAATTGTCCTGTATGTAAAGGCGCTCGTTTTCCCAGAGAAAAACGTTGCTGTAGGTTCTGCTGGACATGGTGCTCCACTTCTTCCTGGGTGGCTAAGATTTGTGGTCCGGATGGTGTTGATATATTAACCTGTAAAACTGCTCTGCCCTTTGGATCCTTTATTGCCTTATTGATCCTTTGCTGTCGTCGTTTCATGGATTCTTTCCTCATGATTCTACTAATCTCCTGAGCAGTTGTTTCGTCTTTTCGAGCTTTTGCTAGTGATAATCGCCAATTCAGGTGCTTAGTGCGTAGGGCAGGTGCCTGGTTCCTCAGGTTGTATAATTCTTGGATGCATGCAACAAGTCTTACTTCCACTTCGTCTTTTCGTAGTTCAAGCGGGTTGTTGATATGCATTCGTTTTGCTGCTCTCAAAAGATTACGAGTGTGTGGCACTTTGCCTTCATGCCAACGTAATATCCATTTAAGAATGGATCTCTTTCGAAGCCACTGACCGACTGTGGGACTAAATGCAATTGTTCCATCTTTGTAGTGTGAGCATGTGGACTCCGCGTTGCGCATGTAGTCTCCTAGTTCATTGTCCCATTTATTGTGGGTCAATATGTATTCCTCTCCTTTCAATAGGTGTATTTTGGTGAGACGGTCCTTCATACGATGTTCTGTGGTCAATTGTTGTAGCCTCGTGCAATACTTGTCTTTGTGGCGTCTTGTTCTGCAACTGAGAATTCGAGCTGTCGGTGTTGCGATAGTAGGATATGAACCTTCAAAGGCGCTAGAGGCTGCTATTTCTAACACCATGACTCTGTGATCACCAATTCCATACCAGTGTGGGTAGCACATTCCATGTCCGGTTAGTACACCAGGACTGCCAAAAATGGTTGATATTTTTCCTTTTCCGCTAAAGTGCGAGTTCGGGACAGTTTCTCCCATTGCGCGTTGTAGTAGACACGTCATATTGTATGGTTCTCTGTTGAGCTCCTGTGCGAGTTTCCCAGAGTAGACATCTTGATTGGCATCCATTGCCAGTATGACATGGTCGCCAGAGGAGATCCATTGTTTTATCAGTTTGAGTATGTCGAGGATGAAAATAGTGGAAGGGTATCTCATGTCTCCACGTGCTTCGAAGTAGCGTTTGTGTTGTTCCCATACAGTTCGGCCTCGTGAATTGCGGTTGGGCTTCCTTGGGAGATAGGCACTGATGATGCGTGTGGTAGTCGTTCCTCCATGTAGCGAGATCCATGACCATCTTCCTAATCCAGTATCATCGGAGCCTACTTCTTGAATGACATCACATATTCTTCCGACTCCTGAGATTGCCGTCCCACCAATTTGGTCTCGTTGTATCCTTTCTGTTTTATTGTGCGATGCTATACCTTTTTTAGCTTTACCTGGGACTAGTAGGCTATGGAATTGGTTGTCATGGTTGACCATGGACCAGTCTGTCTGGCACTCACATCCTGCTACTATGTCAATGTTGAGACATTTTATAAGGTAGTTTAGACGGTCGAGTTTCCAGCTTTGTGTGAGTATTCCTAAACTATTCCAATTCTCGAACATAATTCTGATCCAGCCATGTGTTTTCCTTTCTGGCATATATCCTACACCACCATCCTGAAGTAGCTCGAGCATACTGCGCATCTCCCTGTTTTCTTGATCTGTAGCAAGGGCCAGGCAGGAAGAAATCATAGGTCTATTGTGAGGCTCAAAGTACTGATAGTCGTCTGACGTAGAGGTGTCATGTTGAGTAGGCCGTGTTAAGTCTTCATGACTGGGAGCAAGTCGTTTCCTGAATTTGGATGCCCCTTTCTGGAAGTTCCTGTATTTGTTTTTGAGAGTTGTGTGTGTTGTCTGTTGCCGCCATTTATCTTGTCTAGCCTGGCTTTTTGTTTTCTTTGTTGTGTGGCTGCGGTTTTGGTGCTGGTGTTGTGTATTGCCATTTAGTTGTGTGATCACTTGGTTTGCTTGTTTGTCCCAGTTGTTCTCTGGTCTATTTCCCCGCTGTATCCCCATGTGTGGTCTGTTGTTCCGTCCATATCTCTTATTCAGACCACTAGTAATTGGTAGGTTAGTGGATTGCTCCGGTCGGTTCACTCTACCAGAGACCGCCGGAGGTTCTTGGGCACTTGACGTTGCTTTCCATCCTTCAGTGCTCGGAAAGGATGGGTGTCGCCTAAGGCCTATAGCCCCTGCAGAGCCTCACCACCCCCAGGATCTATGGGGGGGAGGCTCCGCTTCCACTAAGGTGGGGGGCACCCTGCTGAGGTTCAGGCTCAGCTGTATTGTTCATTTTTTTAAGTTCTTCCATCTGCTGTTGAAGCGAGGCGATTAAGTTTTCTTGTAGCGCTTGCTTCGCCCGTGAATCTGCTAATTGCAGAGCGAAGTCTTTTGTCTTCAGAATTTTGTTGGCGGTATTGCTCGAATTAACTGTGGATGCACATGATGTATCCCCGTCTCCAGTGTGTGGAGAGACATTGCTGATATTGCTGTTGACGTCGTATGGTGTATTGGGTTGGCGGCCTAGATGTTTGAGCAGACTGGTCCTTACCTGGTCACTCATTTCAACCAGAGAGGTGTCACTGGTTCTTTTTCGCTTATCTGAAGTGGGTAGGGGATCATAGTGGGCATTGTTCTCTAGATAAGTGGATGACTTAGGGGCAAAGTGTGATGTTGCTGATTTGGTGGCACTATTCCAGGAAGAGTATTCTGCAAGACTTGCTTTTTCTACATAGAATGACCGCATCAGACGTGTTCTGGTGCTGGAATTATATCCACACTCAATCCACCAGTGATGCATGAAGCAGGCCAAGTTGGATACCGTTTGTTTTGCAAAGGCGTATTTCTCAGCTTTGCGGGGATCGGAGGGATTATAGGATATAACTACCCTAGACATCCCAACATCTGGCCCTTTGCACGTCATGACTGCTGTATGGAAAAGTTGCTCTCCATCAATTCGGACCCTTTGCAGTTCCTTTCGTAGGTTTGTTGTGGCAAATGGTGGCTTTGGTTTGGTCATCGTCAGTGTACCATCAGTGGCTGTTTCTCGGATTGGTTCCATCGCTACTTTGACATCATAGTCAAACAATTGGACCTCGTTGCATTCTAAGATTGTGGTTGCAAGATTATAGCCCATGCTGATACGGCCAATTTGGTGGTGAGAGCGAATCCGTTCAATAGTTGGTTTGGGTCCAGGATTGTCCATAATGTATGCTGAGGGCCCAAAGGTGTTCGAGAGTAAATTGGTCTCTACTAACAGGTCAAGTAGTGGTTCGAGTCGGTACCAGGCACTATCACTTGCTTCTAAGTGGTATGCCAATTTACTTTCCCATGGGAATGTGTCAAATGTCAAGCGTGTCCTATCCTCTCCATCCGTTGGTAATTTGAGTGGTCTTATGCCCCGTAAGGTGACTATCAATTCCGGTAGGGGTTCATCATACCACTCTATGGTATTCAAGCGTCCCCGTCTGCACATCCTTTTTTCCAGCTCCTTTAGTTTGTGTAAAAGAAGTTGTCTTACACCTGCTGCGCACAATCCGCTGTTTACTCCACATAACATCTTTTTGGGTGATGATTCCCAGCATTGCAACTCTTTGAGTGATACTTTAACTCTGTTTTTCCGGAGGTCGACATTAACTGAGTCCACCAGCTGCTGTATGTGTGGGAAGGCAGTGTATAGGTTGATGGTGGCATACATTGATGTAGGTCCTTTCTCCTCAGGTTGGTTGTTCTGCGTGTTTGAGGATTTCGTCGTTTTACGTGTCATTCGACCTCGCTTGCCTTCCAGGCGTGAAGAGAGTTGCTGTTCAGTAATCGGTTCTTGTTGGAAGAGGTAACCCATTGAAGTTTGATACCAATTTTGGGCAGCCAGGTAGCTGGATGGCCAGTGTTTATCTGATGATGATTTAAGGGGCAAGAAGGGAGTGCCATCAGGCTGAAGTGTCTTCGACATGAATTTTGCTTTTGGGTCAACCTGTTGAATATATGTGAGGAGTGCTTTTGTTTCGGTGAAGAGGACCTGCAAGTGCTCCTTTCCTGGTTGTAACTGTATCTCAACGTTCAGGAGATACTGACCATTGGTGCCATCAAAGACTTTGGATGTGTCTGCTGTATCTAGTTTTGCCAGTGTCTGAGGCATGGTGGTGGGTCCAGTATCAAGGGTGTCCTCGTTGGCATCGGCTAAATTCATTGGGGTCGGTGCTCTCTCGTCTCCAGAGTGTGCCGCTTCATCATCTGAGGCTTCATCTGTCCAGGTTTGGTTGTGGAAGGGAGTGTCAATTTCCATCTGGCTCGAGTTGGTGGCATCATGATGTTGTAGGATGGAGAATCTATTGTGGGAGGCTGAGCGTAGTGTTGAATTAGTTGGCATACCTGGGATTGGTGAGGGGGAGTGTCTCCGTTTTGCAATTGTCTGCCACTTTGGTTCAGGAGTTGGCCCAATTGTCAGTGTGGATTGCCAAGTATGTCCAGCTGCATTCTGGAAGGAGATTGCCGCGTTGTTTCCTGCTGGTGTAATAATGCGAAAAGGACCCTGTTCGGTCAGTGCCTCTGGACCATCATTTGTTTGTGCCTCCAGAATTTCTTCCCAAAGTATAGTAGTTCCCAGTTGGCATACTGCAGAGTATGTTGCTGTGTCATCCAAGTCGAAGTGCGTCCCTGCTGTGTCCAGAGGGTAGTCATTTCCTTTGAAAGTGTAAGCCCGAGCTAGCTTTCGATTAAAGATTGCATACTTGTCATTATCTGGGTCTAAGCATTGTATGGTAAAAGGGCCAAATTTTGGATGCATTCTCGATGTCTCCTGATTTTTGAGTTGCAGGATATGCTGCTTCATATCCAACTCTATGTGGAGGCCGTTCAGTTTCCTGAGAGCGCTGTTGGTAGTGGCATCCTCCCGATCAAATTCATATGGAATGTAGTCAATGGATGCTGGTGGTTGTGGTTCCGAGAGGAGTTCTTGCATGATCTGAGGGTGATGCCACTCTGCCTGCCAGTCATCGCTGTCCACTTTCGCTTTCGCCTCAGCGGCTGTCAAGTGCTGATATTCAGAGAGGGAATTGAATGTGAGTTCCAGGTTAGCAGGGGTGATGGTGTTAGTGTCGGTTGTCATGTCCTGCATAGGAGTGTCATCCATGGTTGTGTCTTTCTGCGGTGATATAACGGGTGACTGTATGGCCACTCTTTTCTTTGCTGAGGTCCCCGTGGGCCTGCCGGAAGGAGTCCTGATGGTAGGAAGTGGTTTTGGCATATTACCTGGTGTGAGCCGATGGAAAGACTCTCTGGTGGTTGGTGTTGTAGATTGTTTCCTGATAGTTGTTGGTCTTGGATACGGTGTAGGTGAAGATGTGATGCTGTCTGTTGTTTGTGCCAGCGGTAGAAGGGAGAGAGAAGCAGATGCTGATGCTTTAGGAGAGAAGGGTTGATGATGTGAGAGAGAAAAGTTTGACAAAACTGGTCTTTTAGGGATAATTAAATTATTCTCAAAAGGTGCTGGTAGATGGGTGTGTGTCAGGGACTGGATGGCTGGTACAGGCTCACGTGTCCGGGGAAGCAACTCAGGGTTGTGTACTCCTCCAAATTGGACCTCTAACTGGGGCACAACAACTGAGGCTGGAGGTGGCAGGGGGTCACTAGGATACTGGACGTGATTTGTTGACTGCTCAGACTGCTGGAGAAGTGGGTAGTGTGGGCAAGTTTTGTGTGAGTGTGAGTGGGTAGTCTGATCAGGTACTGAAGAGTGTTGTGTGTAGATCTGGGAAGGGTAAGGAGAGGTGTGTTGTGGCCCTGGAGCTGGAGTGGAGTAAAGAATGTGGGGAGGAGGAGAGGGTAGCCGTTGAGATGACAGGAGTGTAAGACCGACTGGTGCCTGGGTACTTGGGGGTGGTTGTGTGGCTCCTCTGGGAGTAGATTTGTATGCCTGAGTGTAGGCGGTGGATGTTGGTGGTGTGGCGGTGGATTTGTTAGGAGTTAGAAGTGTGTTGTCGGACTGTTGCAAGATAGGTGTTGTCTGCCAGTGGGGTGTTGGAAATTGGGGTGGTGGTAAATGAGGTGATGTTGGTGGGGACGTAGGCTTCTGTTGGGGCGTTGACCAAGGAGTCCAGGGAGTCTCTTGCACCGGCGATGGGGGTGTTGATGGTGTTGCTAAAAGGGGTGGTGTTGAAGATAGAGTTGAGCACAACGGACAAGACAAGGACAGAGGGCCTGAGTTAAGGGCTGTCTGCAGCTGCTGGAGAGGAGTTACTTGCGACAGTGATGAGGTGGGTGTTGTGTTTTCCAGAAAGCAGTCCGTTGGATGCAGGTAAGGGTAGTAAGGTGGTGGAGACCAAGTTGGAGGGTGATGTTGGCCTGGGGGGAGTGGGCACTGCAGGTTCTGTTGTTGTGGTGTAGGTTGTGTTGGTGGCGGTGTAGGAGCGGCTGGCGGTGCTGTTAGATGTATCTGAACAAAGGGGAAAAGTGTTGGTTGCGTGAGTTCACGGAGTTGCTTGTTGGGGTTATCCGACCAATGTGTGGCCTTCTGTGCTGGTGCGTTGTGAAGCGGTGGTAGGGGAAGGGTTGTGTGGGGCTGCTGCAAAGTGAGGATGGCGAGCGCTGGGTTTGACTGGGAGTTATGAGGAGGCGCGGAGCGAGTTTCCTTTGTGGATTCTGGGGGAGGGCTGTTGAGTCTGGTGGGACTATCAGGACAATGAGTTTCCTGTGTTCGTACGCTGTGGAGCGATGGTGAGGGAAGGGTTGCTGTCGATGGGTTTGAGTGATGGGCGGGATGAGGGTGGGCGGGAGGATAAGTTGGTGGCTGGGTAGTTGCAAGTTTGGGTTGTCTGGTGGAGTTAGAGGGGTGACGCTCGCGATCGTTCTGTGGCGCGTTGTGTTTCGTGAGGTTAGAGGGGCGATACTCGTTCGTGCGCTGTGACGCACTGTGCGGTTGCTGCGGCGATAGGGCAGCCGGCGCTGGGTGTGACGGGGAAGTACGAGCGATGGGGTAGTGTGCCTGCTTCGGAGATGCTGGGGGAGAGCTGGAGGGTTGATCGCTGCGGATGGGAGGTGCGATGCAGTGGAGTGCTGCGTGTTGCCAGGCTGCAAACTCGGCGTCGACCGCTTGCAGCCACGAGCAGATGGATTGAGCTAGTTGTTTCAGCGAAGCGTAGGAGAGAGACGAGAGAGATGGATGCTGTGTAGCATGGTGGAGGGGGTGCGGGTGGTAGGTCTGGTGAGGCAGCGGAAGTTGGTGTTGTGGAGCAATATCATGGTGTTTCTGAATCGGGTGGTGAAGATATGTATTAATTCCTTTGTGCATTTTACGTAGATTTGATAAGTTTTAGTAAGTGAAATTGATGTGACGACTTTCCTTGAGACAGAAAAGTAAACAAACAAACAAACAAACAAACAAACAAACAAACAAACAAACAAACAA
>JALLPD010017873.1:0-11276 GCA_036940065.1 Cyclotella cf. meneghiniana
CAACAACAACAACAACAACAACAACAACAACATTGTTTATTATAATTAATCGTGTCCTATTATCTAACATGTTGACACGGACAAAAGTCTTTCTTTTCCGCAGAGAGCAGAGCAATGGCTTGTTTGCCATACAGAAGCTTCAGAGTACTTCTTCATACCGTTGCCGGCGAGGTCAGTCCTAGGGCGGACTAACTTGTGAGGAATTTACAAAAGTCGGTTTCTTTTATTACTATAACCAAGCCCGGTACCTTCTCTTTGTCGTTTCTTTCGTGTGATTTTGGCAGCTGCTACGGCTGAGGTCATCTGTGCAATCCAGTGCTGTCTGTCAAGAGTGGATCCTCGTCCGAGTCGTTCAAAGTCCTGGTTTGTGAGGAGAGGTTGGTGATGAGGGAGGAGGTCATCAGGGTCGGTAAATAAGAGTGCAACTACTTTATCTCGGATGGTGTTGTGTTCAGCTGTGGTCAAACCTTCCACAAGGCGAATATGGATTCGGGCATTCCGGTACAACCACTGCTTGTGAGGGATGTTTAGGAGTTTGTGTGTGAATTGGGAGGCCCATGATGTAATCGATAGGCGGGATCCTGAATGATTAAGGTGTGTACGTTGTATGGTAAAGAACGAGGTGCTAATCCTGCCCATGATGAAACTTTCCCATCCAAGGATGTCGTGGTCTCGGCTGAATTTGGAGAATTCTGGCCAGCCTGCGCAGATGTGTGACATGCGTATGCGTCCTCTGTTGTTTAAGTAGATTTGTACAGCCTGGGTGAGTTGGGGGTGACCATTCTGTGTCCTCATCCATTGTGCTAGATCTGATACCGTTTCTTCAAACATCCTAACGCGTCCTGGGTTGGGGCAGCGTGTTATGTGTTGTGTTGTCTCGACCTGGGCGCCACAGCATTTACAGCGGGTACTGTGTGAGATGTCTAACCGTGACAAATGTTTGTTGGTGCCACAAAAACCTGATACATGTTTTGTTATCCACACCTGGAGCATTTTTGGAAGGTTGGTCATGGTTCGTTCGATGTTGTCCCAGTCGACAAGATGGAAATGGCGTACCGGGACTATCTTTTGTTTGTCCAGGAAGATTCGAGCGGTTTGATTACCCCAGGACGTGTAAAGCGCAGATTTTATGGACGAGGTGATCTTTTGTCCGTCTACGAACAGTCGGATGGTTTCTCCAGGGTATTCCGGTCTGCTGTATTGTTGTTTTTGGTGGGCCGTCTTCAGGGCTTGTTTTGCTATCGCATCAGCAAGAACATTCAAGCGCTGGGGGATGGTGAGTTCGTTGATAGAGTGAGTGTCGTCTTGATGGCTTTGCACATGTTTATAGGCCCATTGCATTTTGACTAGGTTGAGTTGGCGACGAAAGCTAAGAAGTGCATCCATTTGTGTCTGGTATTCTGGTAGATTTATTGAATGGTTGTTTGCGTGGTGGATTACGCCTAGGTTGTCGCAATAGCAGGTAACAGCGCTGTCCGTAGAGGTATTGAGACTGTCGATTGTTTGGAGAATGTGGCTGGTTACGATTCCTCCTAGAATTTCTCCTCTGTAATTAGATGCTGTTTTGTGATTCGTCCTCTCACACAGGTGTATTGTGCCCATTTTCATTGTCTCGGTGCACAGGATGACTACAGCAGCTGAGCATATACAGTCGTCAAGGTGTGGCATGTAGGAGCCATCATGGACGATGATCAGGGATTTGGTGCTGGCGGCTCGTACTATCCACTCTCCGTCGTCGTCTATGTTAATGTGATGGAACAGATGTGCTATGTGTTGCGCTTGAAGTGCCTGTAGGAGGGTAGATTCCTTCTTGATGTGGTGGTGTAACAGTCTTGCTGTGGAGTGTAAGTGGTATAGATCATTTCCACGTGGTAGGGCTGATGCTAGTAGTGTCGTGCCCGGTGAGCTTGTGGTGAGGTTGGATTTCTTGTACAGCATTGATCTCCGGGTCGGTGCCGTGGTCTTAGATGGTAAGTAGATGGTATTGCCGTGTTGTGATGTGAGTACTAAGTTTGAACCATTTGGATTGGTTGTCCAGTAGGTGAGGGTGTAGGGTGGTCTCAAGAAATGGCCGAGGGGGTTCGCTAGTGTAAAAGAGGGTGAGGTGATGTGTCTCAACGTGCAGACCCATAGATTGAAGTCTTTGGCAGTGGGAGCCTCTCGTGGGAATCGCATTGTACTGTGTGTTGTGCTGTTTGTTGTGAGGAGTGTAGGGTGGATAGTTTTTCCGTCGCAGAGTGTAAGTTGGGAGATGAAGTATACTTTGTGGAACTTGCGAACTCTGTTGAAGGAGACCCACTGTGAGGGGGGCAGTATGTTTATGATCTCTTCCATTAAGACTTTGTCTCGTTCTCTGAGGGGTGGGACGGAGACGTCTTCGGGGAACACTATTTTGACACGGTAGTGGTGGACAAGTTCCCAGAGGAGTTTTAGCCAGCTGTGTGAGGCTAGGGAGTGTAGGCGCGTGTAGTTCCTGGTCAGGAAGTTGCCCGCTAGTCCAGTTTCCAATTGAACTAGTTCGAAGGAGCATTTTAGGGCCTTGCCAAGGGTGCCCTCTGTGCCCCAGTGTTGTTGGAGTAAACGGAGGCAGTCTGCAAGCTTTTCCAGTGAAAAGACTGGCAGGCCGAGCCCTTGGAAGCGGCGTGGAAGTGTTCTCCATTGTAGTGTGATGCTTCTGTGTACACCAAGATGAGGAAGGCATTTGAAGTACCATTTTGGTAGATGGCTATCAATATCCTGCTTTGATGCCATAAGTGTTATGAGTCCATAGCGGACCGCTGGAAGAGCCTGTGTTGTGAGGCTATACCATACTTCCCGTGGGTGGAGAGTGCTAGATTGTACACGTGTTGCCCATTTTGTTCCTTTTTCCGCCATGTATTCAAGCATTCTGGAGCTATCTCCAGCAGGGGTTGACCAGACTCCTAAGACTTTCGAGGGGCACGAGGGGCCTAATAGTTCAATAGGTGTTTGGCTGTTGTCAGGTTGGGGGATGCTTAGTATATATTGAGAGAGGTCCTCTTTTGTCCGGAGCATAGGAATTCCGTTGATGAATTTATACGACATTAAGTACCAGTAACATTTGGTGGGTTTGAGGTTTCCCCCTGAGGCTCGTAAGAGGTTTGCCCAGCAGGTGGTTGCAGTCTGGGTCCACTGTACAAGGTTGGTAAGGGGAAGTCCAGGGAAGGGGGGTGAATGTAGGAGATCGGTGTCATCGACGTAGAGGAGTGCAGCAAGGTGGATCTCCTTTCCTGACCATCCAGAGTGCAGGGTGGCGCCATAGCCCTGTCGCTTATATGCTCCCACAATAACTGTACTCGTTGCTGACCAGGCTCCTGGTGAGGCGCCTGAGCCCTGGGTGAGGCCCATGCATATGGAGTCCGCGGTACCACCATAGCTGAGGTCTGAGAGACCAAATCCTGTCTGGAGGAAGTATTGCATGGTTTGTACTGATGTAAGGTAGCATCGAACCATGTTAATGGGTACTCCCACTGCTTGCATTGCGATACTGCATGCGGCGTGGTTTACTGCATCGTAACAGTATTCGGCGTCCGTGCTGGATGAGGAACAGTCTTCGTGTAGTATGTTTGCCTGGTCGTAGAAGAGTTGTTTCAGGAGAGATGTGTCCAGGGGTGTTTTCCCTTTTGTTGCTCCTTGTTCAGGGGGGAGTATGCCTGTCAACATCATATGAGACATCATTCTGCGAGCAAAGATGACTTTTAACCACCAGTTGAAATCCGCCTCCAGTAGGCAGATTGCACGGAGTTTGTCAATGTGTGAGTTTCCAGCTATCTTTTCCAATAGGACGTTCACGCCCTCGCACCATCTTTTGAGTGGTTCGCCCCGCATGGCCGCTAGGTTGATGTTGGTCACGTGTAGCGTGACTAGGTCAGGATGATCTGTTACCGCTTTATAGTGGCCAAAGTGTCTGCCACTCTTGGAGGAGGAGGTTGATTCCTTAGCGGTGGCCCAAAATTTGATAAATTCATATGTGGTGACTGCTTGTTGTATCGTAGGTAGTGCCTGTAGTTCAGATTTGATACGGGCGGCTTCTTGTAGGTACTGCACTGTGGCTATGTCACAGTTCTTTGGGAATTCGTAGGTCCCATTAAAGAGTTGGTGTGTCGCCGCTGTGTCTGCCAGGTCTCCAAAGTCTTGGTGTAGTGTGTCGTGATGTAGAGGGGCTCGTTGGCCTAGTGAGAATCGTTGCCTGAGGTGATGTGCAGTGTGTCGTTCGACTTGGTCCTTGGAGTCATATGTTCTATCACCGGTGGGAGTTGTGACAGTTACATTCACGATAGATCGTCCTGCTAGTTGCTTTATTTGTGCATTGATTCTTCTTTGTTGCCGTCGTCTGGCTTCACTCTTTATGATCTCCTGTATTTCTTTTGATGCTGTGTCATCTGATCTACCTCGTGCCAGTGTTAAGCACCACTGGAGATGTCTTTTTCGTAAGGAGGGGGCGTGGCGACGGTTGTTGTAAATTTCCTGCATGCAAGCAACCAGTCTGCTTTCGACCTCAAAGCGGGATAACTCTAGTGGGTTTTCTATGTGTTGCCGTTTAGCCGTTCGAAGTAAGTTGCGAGGATCTGGCACTTTGCCGTCATGCCAGCGCAAGATCCATTTGAGGACTGCACGCTTTTTTAGCCATTGTCCTACCGTTGGACTGAATTCTAGTGAAGCTGTGTAGCGTTTGGTGCATTGTTTCTCGGCGCTTCGCATTAGGGTTCCCAGTTCGTTGTCGTATTTGTTGTGTAGGTATTGAAACTGTTCTGTTGTGAGGATTGGTCCCAAATGTGTGAGAACGTCAAATTTGCGTTGCATTCTGTGATGTTGGGTGAGTCTGGATAGTGTGTTGCAGTATTGTCGGCGGAGGCGTGGAATCTTGCTGTTGAGAGTGCGCGCTTTGGGTGTGACGATCGTGGGATTTGTGCCATTGAATGCTGCTTTAGCCGAGATTTCCAGGACCATTACTCGGTGGTCTCCGATGCCAAACCAGTGGGGAAAGCAGACCCCTTGTCCTGTGACAATACCGCAACTCCCAAAAATTGTGGAGATTTGTCTGTTGCCACTGAAGTGTGAGTTGGGTACTTTCTGACCTGTTGCTTCTTCTAGCATGCAGGACATATTGAATGGCGGTTCTTTTAGTCTCAGGGCCAGTCTCCCCTTATAGACATCCTGGTTGGCATCTATCGCTAGCAGGATGTGGTCGCCTTGTGCTATCCACTGGCTAAGTAGATTTAGGAGATGTTCTATGAATATTGTGGAGGGGTATCGTGGATCTCCTCTGGCTTCGAAATAGCGTGAGTGTTGTTCCCATACCGTACGGCCCCGAGAGTGGCGTCCAGGTTTGTGCGGGAGATAGGCCGAAATGATCCTTGTGGAGGTGTTTCCGCGCCCTAGTCGTATCCATGACCACCTTCCTAAGCCTGTGTGATCTGAGCCAGTGTCGGTGATGTTGTCGCAGATTCGTCCTATGCCCGCAATGGCGGTGCCTCCTGCTTGATGTCTTTGCATGCGTTCTGTTTTGTTGTGTGCTGTCACCACTTTGGTTGCTGTTCCGGGGGCTAGGAGCGCATTTAGTTGATTGTCTTTGTCTACCATGGTCCAGTCGCATTGGCTTTCACAACCGGCTAGGATATCAATTTTGAGGTGTTTGATAAGGTAGTTTAGACGATCAATTTTCCAGCTCTGTGTGCCTATGCCGAGGCTGTTCCAATTCTCAAACATTACGCGTATCCAGCCGTTAGGTTTGTTCTCGGAGATATGGCCCGTGCCTCCATGTTTGAGTAGTTCTATGGTTCTCCTCATCTCGCGGAATTCTCTGTCCCCGGCCAGGTCTAGTTGGAGAGTAGTGAATTGACCATGGCGGGGTTCATAATAATTCTGGTTGTCGGGGTCGTTGCAGTAGGACGATGTGGCATGCGTGAGGGCAGTATGGTTGGGTGTTAGTGAGTCCTTGAATTTGTTGTATCCTTGATGGAAGCGCCTATATTTTAGTAGACTGTCTTTGTGAAGTAAGTGTCCATGCCATCTGTCTTGGCGAGACTGCCTCCGTTGGTGACGGCGTGGGAATGACTTTTGTCTACGTTGTGTCAGTATTGATGTTGTTGAGTTGTGTGTTTTGGTGTAATATTTTCCCTGTTCCCTGGAGTTGATTGCACAAGCCCTGTATTGTTTGCAATTAGGTCTTGCTTGTGAGTCAATGTGGGATGTTGGTGGTCTCTGTTCCCCGGAGTCGAAACCACTGACGGTGCTGTTTGTGAAGGCAGGTTGAGTCAGTGTAGCGACGTGTGGTATGCTAGTCCGTTGCTCGCAGTGGATCGCATTTCCTGAGTCCACTGGAGGTTCCTGGGCACTTAACTTAATACGGCATCCTCCAGTGCCCTGAGAGGATGGTGTCCCGTGTGGGCCTATGGTCCCTGCAGAGCCTCCCCGCCCCCGGGATCGTCAGGGGGGGGGGCTCCGCTTCCACTAAGGGGGGGGGCGCCCTGCTGCTCTTGTGAGGCAGCACTGTCACTTGTTCGTTGTAGTTGTTCTAGTTGTTGCTTAAGTGACTGGATGAGGTGGTCTTGTTCAGCTTGCTTCGCTCGGGAGGATGCTAGTTGGAGTGCAATTTCTTTTGTTTTGAGGGTTCTGTTGATAGAGTTGTTGGAGTTAACAGTTGACGAGGTGGATAGGTCACTGGTGCCTGTATGTGCAGAGACACCGCTGATGTGACTCCCTACATCCGTGTGTGTGTCTTGTTTATTACCTAGATGTTTGAGGAGGCTGTTGCGGATGTCATCACTAAGATCTATTACCTCTCTGGTTCGATGTCGTTGTGGTGCGTGACCAGGATCGTAATGAGCGAATGTTGTGAGGTACGTATCCCGTCTGTTGGTGAACTGGGGGATGGCTGTCATGCTGGCGTTGTCCCAAGTTGAGTATTCAGCCAGCTGCGCTTTTTCGAGGTGGAAGGATCGCATAAGTCTCTGTCGCGTACTCTCATTATAACCGCATAATTTCCACCAGTGGTACATGAAGCAGGCTAGGTTGGCTACGGTGGTCTTGGCGAATTGATACTTTTTCTGTCTCTTGGGATCTGAGGGATTGTAGGCTATGACTATGCGGGAGGTACCTGTATCAGGACCCTGACATGTCACCACTGCTGTGTGAAAGAGTAACTCTCCGTTGATTCTGATTCGTTGTAGTTCTCGACGTAGATTGGTTTTTGCGTAAGGTGGTTTTGGTGTAATCTTTAGTCCTGTGGGGATGCCTTTGTCGTCGAGCTCATCTGTCTCTTCCATGGCTACTTTGACGTCATAGTCGTAGATCTGTACATCGTTGCACTCTATCACTGTTGTAGCTAGGTTGTACCCGATACTGATGCGTCCGTGTTTGTGGTATGCACGTACCTTGTCAAGGCTGAGGTTGGCTCCAGGTGCATCTAGTAGGTAGGCTGCTGGACCGAAGGTGTGTGCAATGATATTCGTCTCGATCAGATAGTCGAAGAGAGGTGCTAATCGTTGCCATGCCATGTCATCTGCTTCTATGTGATAGACCATTCTGCTGTCCCATGGAAATGGGTCAAAGGATAAATCTGCCCTTTCTTCCTCATGTTTTGGTAGTCGAAGGGATCTGAGACCACGAAGTGTAATGATCATGTCTGGGAGAGGCATGTCGTACAATTCGATTGTGTCTCTTTTACCATGTCGGCATAGCCGCTTTTCCATTTCTTTGAGTTGGTGGAGGAGAAGTTGTTTTACCCCTTGTGCACATAGTCCAGCGTTCACACTGCAGAGAAGCTTCCGTGGCTTTGAGTCCCATGATTGTAAGGGTTTTTGGGAAACTTTAATATTTAATTTTCGTAGGTCTATATTAATTGAGGTGAGGAGTGAGTCCAATTGGGGGATGGCGGTGCGGAGTCGCACAGTGGCATACATGGATGTTGGTCCTTTACTGTTTTCGGTCTTCTCTGTCTTAGCCTTGTTCAGTGGTGGTTCAGTGTCATTATTTTCTCGGCGTAGTCTGGATGTTAGTCGTCCCTGTAGTTGTTTTTCTGTGATAGGGGGAAGTTTAAATAAGTATGCCATGGACGTGTGGATCCAGTTTTGTGCTGCTAGAAAGGTAGTCGGCCAGTTCTGATCTGTCGGGGAAGTGAGTGGGGGGTATGGTGTGCCATCTTCCTTGGTTGTGCGGGAGAGGAGTGCTGCAGTTGAATCGGCCTGTTGAATATACCTAAGGAGTTCTCGCATTTGTTGGAAGAGTGTTTCGATATGTTCTTGTCCTGGGACGAGTTGTATTTCCACATTTATGAGGTATTGTCCATTGTCTCCATCTGAGTTGGCATAGGGATCGGACAAGGGCATAGGCCGTGATGGTACCGCTGGATTAGTTGGGGTCTTCTGTGTGTCTTGAAGCGGTGAGTTGTGTGTGAAGTGGGGTGATCTTTCATCCCCAGAATGGGCTGCTTCTCCATCTGAGTCATCATCTACCCTTAATGTGTCCTGTCTAGTCACATCAAGGGGATCTGCCTGTGAGGGTGCATTTGTTCTTGTTGTTAGAGTGTCATCATGGGAGGTGTTATTGACTGAGGGATTGGCTGGCTTGGGGATCTTGTCGTCGTCTGCCAGTAATGCAAACCTGTTATGATTGTGTGCGAGTGGAGGATCTGGGACTTGATTGATGATTGAGGTTCTCGTGGTTTCAGGTGTGAAATCTTTTAGTCTGAATGTGTGGGCACGATCCCCTTTGGAGTTGAATGCAACAGCTTTGTTTATGTCTTTCTCATGGTACCGTAAGATAAAAGGGCTGAACCGCGGATGCATTCTGGATCGGTCCTGATTTTTGGCCGTCAGGACGTGCTCCCTCATTTTATGTTCCAGTTGTGTGCCATTCAGAGTGAGGAGTATTTCCATGGTGGTGGGGTCGTCTTGGTCAAACTCATAAGGAAGTACTTCACCAGGGGTGGGGGGTACTGGTTCAGCTGTGAGTTCTGTGAGGATTTGTGGATGGTCCCAAACCTCTTTCCATTCATCTCCTGCTACTTTTGCCTTAGCTTGTGCCGGGGTCATCTGTTCGTGGTTTGCATTGTTAGTGAAGCGATGTGCCAGTACGGTGGGTTTGATGGTTGTGGAGTCGTAGTTGTCATCGACTTCCATAGCTGTGGGTAGTGTCGTTTGTGGTGGTGTAACCTCAGGTGAGTTGATTGCAACTCGTTTTTTCCGTGGCTTGGGAGATAAGATTTCTGTGTGTCCTGCTGGTGGACATGGCGTGGGGTCATTCGCTGTAGCGTCTTGCATGTCCATGGGTGAAAAATCTGAGTTGTTTGAGAGGTTGTCCTCCTCTTGTGGCCCCGAGGTGGTTAACGGTAGGGGCATTGTAGACTGTTTAAGAGGGTAGGAGCTTTTGTTGGAAATGAGTGAGTTTTGGTGTGCTATGGTGTGCAGATGTGGTATTGATTGGTGTGGTGTAGGGGCTGTTGGTGGTCTGGTTATCTGTGAATGTGCTGCAGTATGCCTTTGTGGGAGTGGAGTGGGTTGTTGTCGTGTTGGGGTAGAAGTTGTTGGGGGTGGGTTCGTTGCAGGAGTAGCCAATTGGTGGGTTAGTGACTGGGTTTTTGGATGCGGTAGACTAGCATGCAAATTAATGGTTTGTTTTGTTCTTGGTGGTTGGGGAGAGGTTGTAATTATTTGTTGTAGGTATCCATGGCACTGTTGCTGGGGTAAGTTGTTGGGTGAATTCTGTATTGTCCAGTAAATGGGCTGATGGGGGTTAGTTGATGGTAAGTTTGGGGGTGTTGGAGTAACAGTGTGGGGAGGAGCCGGTAACTCAGATGTGTGTAGGTGGTAGGGTGTTGGGCTATGTGTTGGAGTTGAGGATTTGTGGTGTTGGGATGGTGTGTGGCAGTGAGGTTGTCTTCCTGCGGTTGTGGAGTGAATTGAGGTGGGGTGTGACAGGTAGCTGGTGAATGTTCCTGTGTCAGAAATGGTGGTCCCTGGGGGTTGTGGTGGTATGAGAACCAGGGAGTTCCGATTGGTCTATATTCGAGTGGTTGGTTTGTGCCGTTGGCACGTTCGTCGTAATTGGATAGGTTCGGGCTTGTCAACTGTGATTGATTAGGGCGTTTGTCGGCAAGGTGCGTGAGGTAGGTGACATGGTGGGGTGTTGTTGTCGCTAGTGTTTGTGGAGGTGTGGGGTAGTTTGGTGTGTTGTAGTGGTTTGTTGGTGCAGGAGATGAGTGGATTTGGTTGTAGTAGTCTACGTCACGGTAGGAGGCACCAGTTTGGACCAAGGACCGGTAGTTCTGTGTGGGGTTGGGGAGTCTCATGTCTTTTAGCTGCTTGGTGACTACTGGTGGTGGTTGTGAGATGACGCTACTGTGTGTGCTGCTCGGTGTTGGTGACAGAAGCGAGGAGCAATCAGGTGAAGAGGGTTCCGGTTGAGAGGTGTAGTTGGGTGGACCTGGACGCTCGATGTCGGGGATCAGGAGGGGTGAGGCAGTGTTCTGCCAGTCTTCTATTTGTTGTTGGAGATTGCGGTCCTTTACTTGATGGGGCCAGAGCTGTGGCTTTGTTTGATGGAGAGCCGTTTGTGATGAGACGGTTCGGTCCACTGCGATTGATGGCGAGGTGCATCGCTGAGGTGCAGTTGATAGTTGCGCTTGAGTGTCCTTGAGATAGAAGGATTCTGGGAGCTGTGCGGGCAACGGAGGAGGAGGAGGTGGTGCTGAAGGTGGTGGGATGACGTGGATGAATCCGATGTTGTGTTGTTCCTTGACGTTGTGCAAACGGTGTAGGGACGATGAGTGCGATGGCATGGACGGTCGGCTGGACAAATGAGGAGGAAATGGGAGTTCTTGTGGTCCGGTGTCTGTGTATTCTACTAGGCGTCCTTCATGAGGAGGTGTTGCAATACGGTGGTATGCAGCGTTCCTCCAGGCTGCAAACTCGGAATCCACCGTTTGCAGCCAGGAGATGATTGTTTCAAGCAATGTTGTCAGGGCGGTGTAGGTCAGGGATGGGAGAAGCGGTTGGGATGATGCGGTTGTGGAGTTGGCCAGTGTTGAGTGTGGGCCGGGGCGTGTTAACGGTGTCGTCTGCGATGGCGGAGGTGATGGAAGGGATGTCTGTGTGGAAGGTGACAGCAACTGTTTTTTCCGGAAACGGAGATGTCGTGGTATACTGAGGATGGGAGAATGGCTGCTGCCGCGAAGGCGGCGAAGACTGGGGAGAAAGGAGCAAATTTGTGTGGGAGGGGCAATGCGATTGGGGCGGTCGAGGTTGTTCTGGGAGGTG
>JALLPD010018713.1:0-10275 GCA_036940065.1 Cyclotella cf. meneghiniana
GCTGAAGCTGTACCTGACCAACACACCTCACCTACACAGGCCTCTAACCCTGCGCTCCTCCCACACTTTCCTCGCCCCGTCCATAGTTCCTCGGTCCTTCGGCGCTACGGAGTACGAGTTTTGCCTCATAGGGCCACTGTCCACTCTATTCATCATTGCTGCACACACAGGCGGCTGACCACACTTTTGAGTGGTCCTCTGGTTCTAACAGGAACGTTCTGGAGAGAACCCCTAGCAGCCAAAACATTCGCAGAATTTCCCAAAGCACATCCGACATCACCGCCAGCACATCCTGGGGCCTGGGTACCTATAAAAGGCCTACTACCAGCCCATAGTCCTCCTCCGACAACATCAACAACCAGTTTCTCCCTGCCCAAACCGGATCTTGTGTATTCCCCAACCCGAGACCTTTTCCAACAGATTAATTGCAGGGTTTTAAACACTAAAGATAAAACAGATTCCGTCTCTGAGATTTTGGCCTCACCCTCCTCTTTCCTCACCACCCTCTCTCAGTCACCAGACATATCAAACATGCCTACGGTACAGCGCGATCCTCCTGTACGAGCCTCTCCCAAATCACCTCATCACATTGTCACTCCGAAAGTTACCGCTACACGATTCAGTGTCACCCCTCCCTCAACTATCAGGACTCCGGTTAAGACCACCGCCAAACGGGTAGCGAATCAATCTCCATCGATCTCACCACAAAAAGATAGCCCCATTAATGAGACAACACCAGGTGCAACCACGACTGACGTTGTTGCCCTGGATCAAAATCTTAACTACCCTCCAAGGCAGGTAAAGTTCACAAAGATGTCCACAGAGGAGGTAAAACGGAAGCTAAATGGTGATGAATGGATAAAAGACTGGGAACACCCCCAAATTCTTCAGGAACTACTTACGGATCCGGTACCTCCCACTGCCGCAGAAGTCCTTCCCTATGATTTCGACCTGGACGACCCCACGACCTATAATTTACTACGAACCATTAATGGTGTACTAGTTGGGGAACATATGAGGGAACATGTCCTTAGGGTTAAAAAGCCAGAAGCTTCTCGAATGCATCCCAGGTTCGGCCCCTTTACCCTCCTAGCTCTTGACCGCAACAATACCAAATTTGGTGTATTCAACAAGAAGAATGACAGGGCCTTTACTTTCAAACTGGACGACTACAAATTGGATTTAGATGGGACTCATTTTGATTTGGATGACACAACAACCTATGATCTCATATGCACATTGAGATCAGATCTTTTGTGGAACGCAGTGATAGAAGAAAGAAAACTTAACAACCCAGTACTTACGGAGGAAAATGGTCCCTTCCAGGTCCTCATTGGTAATGGTAATAACAGAACAATTCTCTTCCGCAACAAAGATGGGCATGTATGGAGTTCCACACTGAATCCTGCCTCCTTGAAGTTTGACACAAGGCAATCATCCCCCAGAACTCGACAAACCATTCCAGGAACAAACCTACTATCCCACAGTCATCCCCGCGATAATTCCAGTACAAACCGTTTCGCTATGCTACTCGATCAACCCGACGGTGTCGACACCCCAGAGGCAATGAGTCTGGACAGTGCTCACAACAGCCCACACAACGCCCAGGATCAGACGCGACATGAGCATAGCTCAGAGGACGACAAGGATATGGATCTTGCGCTTGAAAAAGGTCCTGTTCAAGTTGACATCACAGCACATGCATACCAGTGGAGTGAAGAAGACTCTAATGGTGACGCGGCATGCTCTGACGACGAGAAAGCTCCTCAACCCACTAACTTGAAGGACATTCATATGACATTAGGACAATTCCCTATCACTCAACTCTCTCCCCAGACAGCCAGCCCTAACTTCTCCACTGCACCTTCCCCAGTCGATGTGAAGAATGGGGAACATCTGCTTACTGTGGAAATTCAACTCCAGCCTGGTAAAGAACACCTGGATGTACTCCTCCAGGAGACAAAATCGGTTCTAGCCTACATACAACAAGTAGATCCGTCTGCCAAATTTGTCTCCAAAACCATTCGTCCAGACGGTACTCCCTATCCGCCTCTCACATCCCCAAAGGATAAAATGTGGCCCACCACTTTTTTGGCAGCTCAGAACTGGTACCAAACGTCCATGGGTTACCTATTTCAACAGGACCCCATTACGGAGGCACAGCTTGCCACACGACTTGATAACAGGCGCAACAAATCATCCAGTATCTCTCGATCCCAAACTAAAAAGGTCAACTCCTTATCCGAGAATGGTCCAGTCTCCATGTACGCTACAGTCAACCTTTTCACGTCTATCACAAATCTTGGTAAACTTCTTGAAGCCATCAACATTGACCTCCGTCGTTCCAAGGTCAAATTATCTCTCAAGGAATTACAATGCTGGGATTCGTACCCTAAAAAGATGATGTGTGGGGTGAATAGTAACCTATGTGTTGCCGGAGTCCAGCAACTTCTTTCACATCGACTAAAAGAGTTGGAGAAGAAGATGTGTCGTCATGGTCGGCTGAACACAGTAGATTGGTATGATGTCCCACTCCCAGAACTCAAGGTGACTCTACGGCCCATTCGTCCTCTCAAACTTCCTAACAATGAAGAAGAAAAAGCTCGTCTTTCCTTCGACCCCTTTCCTTGGGAGAGTAAGCTAGTCTACTTCCTAGAGGCCAGTGACAATGACTGGTTCAGACTGGATCCCCTTCTTCAGCTGTTTGTTGAGACCAATGACATAACAAAAACCTTTGGCCCATCTGCCTACATCATGGATGTTCCAGACAATAAACCAAGCATTGGAAAAGTAATATCACACCACACAATAGGACGTATAAGCATGGGTTACAATCTTAAGACCACGATCCTAGAGTGCAGCGAAGTTCAACTCTATGACTACGAGGTCAAAGTAGCCATGGAGGAAATTGAAGAGACTTCACCATCCGGGTTAGTGCGGAAGATAAAACCAAAACCACCCTACGCCAAAACAACACTCCGGAAAGAACTCCAACGCATAAGAGTCAACGGCGATCAAGTCTTCCATACTGCAGTTATGACCTGCACGGGACTAGAAACTGGCACGTCCCGCATCGTCATTGCCGATGACCCGTCTGATCCTCTTCGAACACAGAAATATGAATTCGCCAAAAAGACGATTTCCAATCTGGCCTGCTTCATGCACCATTGGCTTATAAGTTGTGGATACAACTCCAGCACTAGAACACGTCTGATGCGTTCATTTTACGTGGAAAAAGCTCAGCTGGCTGAATATTCTACCTGGGACCCCATCTCACATACCGCGACTTCTCACTTCGCCTCGCGATCCTCGACATACATCGAAAACAACGCAAAATATGATCCTGGTTCACTCATCTCAAAGCAAAAGCGACAGAAGACATCAACTCAAGTGATCGACATAAGCACTTCGGTGCGGGCACATTTGCTCAAGACCCTGGGTGTTCGTCCTGGTGAAACCTTCCAGGATGTAGGCAGTCATGTCAGCGGAGTCTCGCCACACACCGGGGAAGGCAGTATGTCGTGTGACTCCACAGTAAACTCTACCAACACAGCGAACATCGTCATGAAGACTAAGGACTTTGCTCTCCAACTCGCAGCATCAAAAGCCAAACAGGCAGATCAGGAAATCCTACTAGCCCAAGCACGCACCACACAGGAAGAACAGGAAGCCATCATTCGTACATTACGTCAACAAATGGAGGCCTTACAGCAAACAAACAAGTCAGCTGAGTTTCAGACTCAGCAGGGTGCCCCCCACCTTAGTGGAAGCGGAGTCTCCCCCCCCCAGGNAGGGTGCCCCCCACCTTAGTGGAAGCGGAGTCTCCCCCCCCCAGGATCCGGGGGGCGGTGAGACTCTGCAGGGTTCATAGTCCGTGTAGGCCACCCATCCTCTTCGGGCACTGGAGGATGGATTAAAAAGTCAAGTGCCCAAGAACCTCCAATGGTCTGTGGTAGAGTGGATCACTTGGAGCAACCTGTTAACCTACCAACAAAGGGGTATCCAGAGAGTCACAACAAGTTCAACACGCGACTTTATAATGGAGACCAGTGGGTGGTCCTCCCTACATATAGGAAACACATACAACAACACATTGACAATAGTAATGATACAGCTACGACGACCCTAACCACCCGTAGAACACCCCGACATAGGCGTTTCAATTCTCATTGGCAACATTCAGACACTCCTTCTAATAGTCCAGCCCGCATACACTCCAATCGATCACGTCGATCCAAAGCCAGGGAAGTAAGATGGCAGCAGTCTAATACATCCAAATCCATCAGAGACAAATATCGTGCGTTCTATAAAGGTTATTCCAAATACCGACAACACATCCTCCCGACTCATCAAGCACTCTTGCAAGCAGCCTATCGGCCTAACCATGACGTCACCGATGACGCACACTACTACGACCCACACTCTGGGAAAATTCCTCATCACCAGGTTGACTTATCCAGATCACAAGAAAGTCGAGAAATGAAACGAATGTTGGAATTCCTAGAGGATGGAGGCATTGGTTACATGCCGGACAAAAAGGAAGGTGGTTGGATAAGGATTATGTTTGAAAATTGGAACAGTCTAGGTGTTTTTACACATAGCTGGAAAATAGATCGTCTAAATTATCTCATCAAACGACTCAGCATTGATATTGTCGCAGGGTGTGAGTGTCAGTGTGATTGGACGATGGCAGATCTCAATCACCAATTCACAAATCTCCTTGTGCCTGGCACCTCAAGAAAAGGAGTTGCAGCAAACAATACACACGAGCAAATCCACCGCGATCAACAAGGTGGTACTGCCATTGCAGGTATAGGAAGAATTTGTGATGTTATCAGTGAAGTTGGTTATGACACAACTGGTTTGGGACGATGGACATGGGTAAAGCTTGGTCAGGCTCCATACACCACACGAATTGTCAGCGCATATCTACCCTGCAAACCTGGACGCAGATCACGTGGCCGTACAGTATGGGAACAACACTCCCGGTATTTTGAGGCACGAGGTGACATGAGGTACCCTTCCACCATTTTCACTGAGGACCTCTTACAGATGTTTAAGGGCTGGATACAACAAGGAGAACACGTGCTGTTAGCCATAGATGCGAACCAAGATGTATACACTGGCCGTCTTGCACTAATGCTAAAGGAGTCGCCTTACAACATGCACTGTATGCTAGAAGAAGCTATGGGAGAGAAAGTTCCAAACTCACATTTCAGTGGTAACAGGAAGATATCAACATTTTTTGGTACGCCGGGAATTGTCACCGGACATGGCATGTGCTACCCGCACTGGTTCGGCATCGGCGATCACAGAGTGATGCTCCTAGAAATCTCTGCTAAAGCCGCATTCAACGGCGCATACCCGCCCATAGCTACCCCTGCTGCTCGTACACTCAATTGTAAAATTGCGCGCATCAGACGTAGATACTGCAATAAACTTGAGCAACTGACAGAATCGCACAATATGAAGGAACGTCTTGACAGAATAGAATACCTTCAAGGTGATGAATACATCGTTGCCCATAATAAATGGAATACAGAACTGGGGGAATACATGAGATGTGCAGAGAAACTTAGCACAAAACATAGGGGAGGTGCGCTAGACTACAGTCCGACTGTTGGCCAATGGCTCAAGAAGAGAGCTATCCTGAAATGGATTCTACGATGGCATGATGGAAAGGTGCCTGACACCCGTAACTTATTGCGAGCAGCAAGCAGACATGCCATAGACAATCCACTACAACTCACAAAGACAGAAGTTGAGTCCCGTCTGGCAGCCTGTATGAGTGAAATCTACACCCTACGTCACCAAGCACCTGCGCTCCGAGACAAACATCTCCGATGGAGGCTTCGATTGGCTAAGACACAAGGTGACGATCTCGCAATGCAAGAAATCACCCGAATTATAAAAAATGAAGCAAGTCGTCGTAGGCAACGCCACATCAATAGCCATGTCAAAGATCCTCGAGGACGAGCCGTGTTTAGAGTAACAGTGGAAGCTCCAGACGGTGATACAATCTACGATACTAAATATGAAGTTGAAAGACATGTAAAACAGAACCTGCAAACTCGGTTTTCCCTCGGTAAAAGAGCTCCATTATATCGGGATCCCCTGCTCCAAGAATTTGGGACACTAGGCGACACAGAGGCAGCGACACGGTTGTTCAATGGTAATTATGACTTTCCACCTGGTACCGATGAGGCCACTATCAGTCTACTACGAGAGGTTGCTCGGCTGAGACTCGAATGTGACAAATTTCCTCAGGTCGATGCTGATATTACACCGACTGACTATCTTGACTTCTGGTCAACTGCAAAAGAAGCCACTGCATCGTCAAAAAGTGGACGTCACTTTGGACATTATAAGGCGATCTGTTCTAATCCAGTCCTAGTCCAGCTACACGTTCAGAGCATTAATCTAGCTGCGCGGAGAGGAGATCCTCTGGTCCGATGGAGGCAAGGTGTCACTGTCCTACTTGAAAAGGAGGCAGGGAACACAAGTATTGACAAACTTCGCGCTATCTGTCTACTGGAAGCTGATTTCAACTGGTGGCTAAAGGTTATCTTTGCTAAACGAATGATGTCTAAGATGCATTCTCAAGGGATGCTCCCGCTTGAACAAGGGGCC
Source organism: Cyclotella cf. meneghiniana (assembly GCA_036940065.1). Lineage (NCBI taxonomy): Eukaryota > Bacillariophyta > Thalassiosirophyceae > Thalassiosirales > Thalassiosiraceae > Cyclotella > Cyclotella cf. meneghiniana. The sequence continues at coordinate 6,631 of JALLPD010018713.1, forward strand.
CTTAAAGGCAAGATGGCTACTGATACATCAATGATGAAACAACTCTTCTTTGATCAAGCTAATATCCTACATGAAGATTGTTCAGTTACTAGCACTGATGCCGCAAACTGCTACGATGCGGGGAACCACACTGCCGTTAGCCTCTCCCTACAAGCTGTTGGTGTTTACACAACCTTTATTCAATGCTATCTCAAATGTGTACAGTTGATGCAATATTTCCTCCAGACAGGATTTGGACTGGCCGAGACAAGCTACGGAGGAACATCTGACTCTATCTGCATGGGACTCATACAAGGGAGTGGTGCAGCCCCTGGCGTATGGACTGCCACCAGCACAGTCATCCTGGGTGCATACAAAACTAAGGGTTATGGTGCCTCCCTGGTCTCTGGCTGGTCCGGTGCCAACATCCCTATAGCGGCACTGCTCTACGTCGACGATACAGATCTACTCCACAAACCGCAATGCACTGATACTCCTTTATCTAACTTCGTTCCATGGATTCAACAGGCTATCACCTTCTGGGCTAACCTCCTACAGGCTACTGGAGGCAGCCTTAAACCTTCAAAATGTTACTGGTATCTGTTGGCGTACAAATTTACTAATGGTGTGGCATCCCTACGTCCGGCACGGGACTTCACTAGCATCTCATTAGAAATACCCCAACCAGGCAGCTCTGCTGTAACGATTGAGTTGAAGGATCCCACCCAAGCTACAGAAGTCCTCGGAGTACTATGCTGCCCCAGTGGCGATGGGACACCAATGCTCAACCACATGCTCAACAAAGGTTTTCGCTGGTCTACAAAAGTTATTACCAGCACACTAACGCCACAGGATGTGTGGTTCAGCTTCAAGACGCAGGCCATCCCATCTGTCCGCTATGGACTTGTCCCCCTCATGGCTACTCGCTACCAACTGGATGAGGCACTTAGCAGATGGTATTACCACTGTCTTCCAGCACTTGGCGTCAACCGTAACATCAGGAAGGATTGGAAGATGTTACCAGTACAGTATCAAGGTCTTGGATTGCCGAATCTATCTCTGGAAAAACTTGCAGACTCGCTCAAACTCCTTCAACGTCATTGGGGAACAACCAGTGATTTGGGGATGGCTTTGAGATGCTCCTTTGAACTCGTTCAAATTGAGACAGGCATTCAAGGAAACTTTCTACTGCGGGATTTCTCCTCCCTTGGCTGCTTAGCGACACACAGTTGGTTCAAATGCCTCTGGGAATTAGTATCCTTTTATCGCGTGAGGGTGATCCTCTCTGATACGGTCGTCTCCCCCCTCCGGGAACATGATAAGGTGGTGATGGAGGAAGTACTACGGATCCTACCATCAACGCAATGGACATCTTTTAATAGGGCACGTAAACACTTCCGGGTCTATTTCCTGTCTCAACTGGTCCTTAGTGATGGAAAAACTGTGGATCCCAAGGTACTGAGCCTTGGACAGCCTCGTGACACCAGCTTCCGGTTCCCTAGAGAAGACCCTACCTCGCATGACTTCAGAGTGTGGGTAGCCACCATTAAGGTCTTGACGTCAAACACATTAGTGGTCTCTCCTCCACTAGGGAAATTCATTCAACCCTGTATTGAGTCCCTCACTTGGAGAACAGATCATTCACTCCAATTCCTGGTTAATGCCTTAACATCAGGTGGGTTTAAAATTTACCACCGCACCTCTCGCACAGTCCACACGCGTAATGGCTGTCTGTATTCTTATAGCCACTCCAGCACAATGGCTCCCAACGCTACCTTGCCTGCTTCTGTAAAATCCCACCCGGACGGTACTGTCTCTCTTCTATCTACATCCTCGTACATTTCCAACCCTTTGCCACAAACACGTACCTTTCTCTCAAGACTCAGGGAGGGATCTCAAGCAAAGCTATGGCAGTCAGTAGCCCTAGATGATGATGGTGACTGGATTCCCGAGGCGGCAAAGAATTGCTCCTTAGTCATCGTTCATGACGGTTCGTACATGCCGGACCTTAACCAATCCGTCTGTGCGGCTGCCTTAGTTGTCCTCTGTAAACACACTGGGAAAGTAGGAAGTATAAAGATTTGTGAAAAAACAGACCCTGCCTCTGCGTCAAACTACCGAGCAGAACTCATTGGAGGACTCATGGCAAGTCACATCTTACGAACACTCGACGGGATGATACCACATGAATCCACTGGAGTTACCCTGTTTTGTGACAATCTGGGAGTAATTCATCACGCTCAACACCCATGGCGGCCACTCCCGGAGAAACAGGCACAGTCCGACGTACTTTCAGTCTTTGTCCACAACCTACAAAGGACTAACATCAAGTGGGAATACAACCATGTACACGGACACCTAGATAACCACTTATCCTTTGATGCTCTTACTCTACCACAACAACTCAATGTCATTGCTGACTCCCTAGCAAAAGAAGCCATCAGAGATGCAGTACGAATAAACCAGTACTGCCAACCACTGTACCCCCATGAATCAATTCGGGTATTCATTGGTGACAGAAAGGCAACCTCGTCATTCCGGAATACTCTATACCAGGATTGGGGTGCTCATGTTGCTCAGGACCTTTTCCATAGCCGGAGACTCATTCCATCAAAATATTTCCATCTTGTAAACTGGGACGCAGTACACCGCGTCATGACCACATTACCACAAATGTACAAGGTTTGGATTACAAAACACGTCTCTGGCTTTTGTGGTACTAACAAACAATTATCGCGTATGCAGCCATCCATAGAAAACAGATGCATGTGCTGTGGTAGATGGGGAGAAGACAGACTCCATATCACCAGATGTGCTGATTCCGGACGATCGGCTATGTTTACCCAAACAGTTGAGGATCTAATCAACTGGATGAAAAGATCTAATGGTGACATTGACCTCATCCTCGTTCTTCAGGCATATTTGAAACTTCGAGGCAAAACACCCATGAGACGTATTTGCAGTACTATACCACGCCTGCACATTATGGCACGAGACTTCGATCGACTAGGTTGGGTGAACTTTACTGAAGGCCGAATCTGCAAATCTCTCTTTCAGGTGCAACAGGAATGGCTGTCAAAGACTGGCTCCAGATGGTCTATTGCAGGATGGTCTGGCACATTCGTCTCCAGGGTACTCGATATCACACACCGGCAGTGGCTCTATAGGAACGCAAGAATCCACATAAAAGTTGCGGAGGGGCTTACACAGCCGGCCCATGAGGCGATCATGTCAAAAGTGGTGACTCTCATGGGGACTGACCCCATGGAACTGCTTCCTCGGCACAGATACCTCCTCGAATGGGACTTTTTAACCCTCGGGAAGGGCTCTACTGTGGACAGACAATACTGGATCATGGGTATGGAGTCGGCACTACAGGCTTCAGGAAGACGAAAACGGATTGATGACATGTGCGGTGCTTCGGTAGATAATCATGTTCGTCACAAGCGTAGTCGGTTGTTATAAGCCAATGCGTTGGCCATTGATCCGCCGCAGGATCAATATCGCCCTATTAAGGGGTATGAAGAAGTGTAGTTATACGTAGTTACTTCTAACCGGCAGGATTATGCTGGTGCTCTGCCAAATAGCGGAAAAGAAAGACTTATGTCCGTGCCTACAATTTGTCTAGATAGTTAAAGCACGATTTACTATAAACACTCTGTTGTT
>JALLPD010020718.1:0-10360 GCA_036940065.1 Cyclotella cf. meneghiniana
GCTTCTATTGTGGCTGTCCTGGGGATGATATATGTTAGTTGTGTTTAAGATATACAAATTAGATGATATGCCATAATATGTCATCTTAAAACTTAACAATGGTCCACAAGAACTCTGTAACATTAACACATAATGCTTTGTCATACGGAACTACATTGGTTAGCCATAAAAGAACTTAAAGTTGTATGACGAACTCCCATGAAATCATGTGTAACCAACTGATCCAGCTAGTCAAGGCCAATACCTTTCATCAGACAAAGTCATATCATTCTGTCATCCGTAACTGTCTCATTAAGACATACGTAACAAGAATCTTAATTTGATCCTGTCTTCCGAATTGACCTCGTTCTGGCAGACAAAATAACACTGGTCGCAGCATTTTGTAAGACGAGGTGGAAGCATTTCGTAATCCGTAACTAGCTCATTTAGACAGACGAAATGAAGACTTAGATAAGATTTTGTCATACGCAACCATTGCGTTTTGGCAGACAAAACTATGCGGTGTTTTTAGTTTTGTACGCCAAAGTCATGTCGTTTTGTCATCTGTAACTCACCATTCAGACTGACGCAACGAATGACTTTATAGGCTACAGACAGCCAGAATTGCTGCATTGCAACAGACAAAACAACACACTTTACGTAAGTTCTCATTGAGGATGTGTGGCATGATGAATGGTGGAGTTGTATGAAGTCACTACTAAATGAAAACCTCTTTGTATGTACCAACTCATCCAGCTAGTCAAGGTCAATACCTTTCGTCAGACAAAGTCATATCATTCTGTCATCCGTAACTGTCTCATTAAGACATACATAACAAGAATCTTAATTTGATTCTGTCTTCCGAATCAACCTCATTCTGGCAGAAAAAATAACACTGGTCGTAACATTTCGTAAGACGAGGTGGGAACATTTTGTAATCTGTAACTAGCTCATTTAGACAGACGCAATGAAGACTTAGATAAGATTTCGTCAAACGCAATCATTGCATTTTGGCAGACAAAACTACGTGGTGGTTTTAGTTTTGTAAGCCAAAGTCATGTCGTTTTGTCATCCATAACTCACCATTCAGACTGATGCAACGAATGACTTTATAGGCTACAGACAGCCAGAATCACTGCATTGGGACAGATGAAACAATGCACATTACGTAAGTTCCCATTGAGGAGGTGTGGCATGATGAATGATGGAGTTGTATGAAGTCACTACTAAATAAAAACCTCTTTGTATGTCATACATTTCTGAATTTCATATTATGTAAATGGGATGATCATACACATAACTATCCTGTTAAGGAGCAAAGATTACTAGGTAATCTAATAATCCAATACATTTTTCTTCCTCTTCTGAGGTGACCGATATGTTCCTTCGTTGCATGCAAATTCATATTCCCTCTTTTCTTTGCAGCCCTGTGAATCACTCTGCAATGTATTCAACATTTCCTTCTGTACCATTTTAATTCTGTTGAAATAGTCATTTACCATTTCCATGGGTACTCTCTCATTGTACACAAAACTATCATTCATAGAAACAAGAGATTGTCTGATTTCATCTTGGCTATTGACACATCCGATATCATACGAATTGTTTGATGATTCAGATGAGTCATCGGCATCTTGATTGTTACCACTGAATTGGTTACCAGAGTCATCACGAGAAGGTAATGACATTGATATGCTACTCTGCAATCGTCTTGCTTCTGTTGAAGTAAACCCTTCACATTCTCTGTAGCCTAAAAAAGAACTAGTGTCATTGGTACTCACCATTCCTTGTGTTCTACCTCCCAGAATAAAAGAATCTAAGTCTGACCACAGACAGCAACCCAAAATGCATTTATCCTTGACAAACTTAGCATCAGTCCAGTCATTGAATGTTGTATTGGATGCCAACTTCGACCCATCTTCAGTACGTTGCTTGCAGCCATCATTTTGAAGCAATGAATTGATCTGATTGTCAGATAACCTAACACCCAGTCCCTCATTGTCAAAGTGTTTGTTTTGTGCTTGCACTAACTGTCTTCCTAAATCTGTATCATCATTGTAATAAGCTTCGTAGTACCGCCAATGCCTAATGTGAAACATGTTCAGTGTCATTTCTCCAATCAATCTGAATATATGGTGACAAGGAATGCCAATGCGGTCATAAAATCCACAATCACACCAGAGAAAACTTATGGTACCGCTAGTTTTGACGCTAATCTCTCAGTATCAAGGTAGTTGGGACATTGGCCATCTTGCATCATCGTCAGATAAGGAGGAACTAAACCACCAACAATTCCAGCAGGTCTTCCCAACACGACATAACTTAAATTTCTTACTGGAATCAAAATTTTGATCAGCAATTCCTTGGCTTCGTATGATGATGTATTGACTAGTTGGAGATCGAGATGACAAGTTCATCTGCTCAAGATTTTGGAGGCTCTGACTGTGGGATTCCTTTGCTTTTTCATCAGTGTACTTTGTCATGCGTTCTATTCCCTTTTCGATGTTCAAGTTAGTACGGACTCCTAAGTGACCATGCACAATTTGATTCTGAGACTCTACTGGTGAAGTGGTAGCAGAATCCATGCAGTTAGTAATGTACATGCGATGGTGATTTGATAGATAGTTTTCCTTGCACATGATAGCATCACCATATGTCAGAATGGCAGAGATGCAATCAGCTGAGAGATGCGTACTGACTTTTTTGGTCCGCATGAACTTCTTCAGGAGAAGATGTGATCTGTCATGCTCATACTTTGTTTCATGTTCAGTGCATATACGCATAATCCACGCCATGATCGTGGAACCTGCATGTTACACAATAATGGTGTACTGTTGACATGAAATGTAGTACATCTTGTGTAATAAAACCTGTTCTCAGGATCTCACCGTAACTTTTACCAAGAGTTGACAGCAACACACCACCAGATTTCTTAGGCAACCTAGGACGAATAGTTTCTTTGAATGGTTTCCATATTGCATGAAATGTGCATAGCATTGCCTTGCTGTGTTGATAGTTCTTGTCTGACTTGGTGTTTGCTTCAAATGTTCTGTATTCCGAAGGATCTTCGTCAGTTAATCCAAGTCTATTCCTTTGGACAGTTATGTCACCAAATAATTTGGGAAAAAATGGAACGAGTAATGTAACGAAATACCCATGCCTTCCCTGTTAGAGCATGATCATTTTATGTAAGTGAGTATAATTGTGTTAGGCAACAAACATGTTAAGAAACTAGGGTCATCACCTGATGGTATTACCGTTACATTTGACATGAAACATTTTCCAGAAGGGCTACGAACCACAGATATGAATAGCTCTCTTTTCTGACGGTTGGCCCGTCCTGTGCAATCCATGAAGTAAACTTCAGGATACATCATTGTGCGCTTAATCATCTCGTCTGTAGAAAACGAAAGCAGCAGTACCAATTTTGTGTTGCTATCAAAAGTAAGTGATTCACGCAAATGCTCTATGTCACTTTGAATGTTTGGGTCTACATTTAGGACCTTTGGACGTCCTCTAGGTTCTGACAAAGCAACCACACCAAGGTCAGGATCATCATAGACACATAAATAAGTGATTTCCTGTCTAAATATACAAACAACACATTTAAAGCATTATTGATACATGAGATTGTGTTGGGCATAAAAAAAGGATCATCTCACCGGTGAAGATATTCTATTGCCGCCTCTGCGGAAGACATTTGATGGTCCAAACCAAGTTCTTTTTTATTTAATAGATCACAGGCATTGAGGTAGTTCTTGACCGTTTGGACAGTGAAAGAACCATCATTTTGTTCAAGAGCACTGAGAAGCCTTGAAATTTTGGACTTCTGAACTCCCATGACTGACAATTGCTGGAGAATAAAGGCTTGATTGTCCGTTATCTCTGCAGAACCCATTGTTTTGGCATTTGGTGGAATGTAGGGATGTCCAGTATGATGGAGGTTTGTGTATCTAGAATCAAGGTAGAAATACCCATCATTCCACAGAAGCACAGATATCTGACAATTGCACCTTAGAGAATGTGATGCTGTGCGTTGTGATTGAGTTCGACGTTTTGCGGGATAGTTTCTCTTTTTCCTGTGGACTTTAGATGATGTAGTGATGGTATCATTCTTCATTGCCCTCAGTTCCTTTTTCGATGCCATGGCATCAAATGCTTTCAATTCACCAGGTGTTTTTGTTCTTTTCACGGATTCAATGCGAACACCAGACTGTGTGAAAAATTCAGGATGGTAGTGTTTGGTAATATTTGTCTCCAACATTTTGTATCTATTGCAGTGCAAGGTGTAACGGAATGAGTTTAGGGAGAGTGCACGAACAGGTCGGCATTCAATGAAATCAGACCCAGGAAGACTATCTTTTATCATTTTCTTTAATGAAGACCAACCCGATTCCCCAGTGAACTTAGCAATGTCAAAGCGATATACTAGACCGTTGGGGATTTTCCTTGGTTGATCAGGGGCACTGAAGGTTGAAGACTTCGGTTGCCCACAAGCTACGCTCAAATCTACTGGTTGGTCATTGTGTACAATAGAAAATGATTGAGCCCAAGAAAGAGAGTCATGGTAGGTTGCAAGTATTCCGTCTTGAATTGAAGGATTCATAATGTTGCCATGTGCTAGATTCTAGTACCAAAAATGTGGAGGTATTTTGAAGAGGTCAAATGAAATGTGAAAAATATGAGTGGGATCAATCCGTAGTGACACAAAGAAAGAACTTACATAGTTATGTCAGACAACATGGTTGTTTTGTCAGAAGAATGGTGGGATATGAGACAAAATGATTACACTAATCATATCCTTTCGTCAGACGAAATAATGTTTGAATGACAAAATGACAACAGGTGGTAAATCATTGCGTCAGACAAAATGTCGATTGGGTGACGAAATGACATCATCAAGATCTTACTTCTCCCACAGTCCGATTTCAATATCAACCAGTGTGAATTCACTTGACTAGTATGCTGAATAATAGATGGTGGTGCCACCCTAACAAATAAGCTGTTGCATCAAGTTAATCCTGAAAAGATTGATGTCAAAAATTAGAAAGATGAGTTTCCTTTACCAGTGCCTAAAAAAACAACACACAATAGGACATGGTTGACTGTATTACATCAAAAGGAATAGGCTGAGAGGACAGGATGCGATCATTGTGCCTGGGGTTAGTGTCCACATACCATAAGGTATCTCGTGCGGGGCCCAAAACCAAATCGAATTCAATCGCCATGGTGGTGGTGAGAATGCTATGTAAAGTGTGGTTGGCACGACAATGCTGTGTGGACATGCATGTGTATTGAAATTGGTCGTGTGGACATGCACGTGTATTGAAAATGGTCAAGTACATGATTATTGATTGGGTAATCCAGTGCCAGATGGATAATGGACATTGAAATCATCCCAAGATGTCATCAAGGCAACGGGGGACATATCAAATTTCTCCAAAAAAATGACCGGACACCATAGAGATTTTAAAATTATTTCTGTTCAGATAGATGAGAAAAAATAAGGATACCTCAGAAAAAGGCTTAANGATTTTAAAATTATTTCTGTTCAGATAGATGAGAAAAAATAAGGATACCTCAGAAAAAGGCTTAAGTGTTATACAGTCCAACTGACAAAGTTGTTTCGGCAGACAAAGGTTGGTGGTTTTGTCTTACGAACCCATGGGGTTCCATATAACTCCCCCCATCCAGGTACAATGCAATTTCTTTCTGGTGAAAACATTTCATTCACATTCAGCATTTTGACGTAGTGATCAGTCATTGTCTTACACAATCAATCGATTTGATTTTGGCTATGCTGTGGATAGTATTGGTATCAGGCCAACTGAGAAAGTGGTCATAATTATGTTTGGTGTGAAAGACAGCCACTCATGACTAACCTCTTGGTGGGGGGGTGAACCCCATGCTCACATCATGTTTTCATGTTGAATCAAGCATTCATATCCCACTATCCAGTCAGGCAAAAAGAAGTCAACAACTGCATCTTACTAATGCAATCCAAAAAAGACATATAAAAACCACATCACCCCCTTGAGAGAATAAAGAGAAGCATGTCATATCTTCAGTTAGCTTGAACAAGCCAGATACCACAATTAAAGAATGGCTCAAAGATACAAGGCCTTGCAAAGTTGCCTTTTCTCAAGAGATCTCTACAGGGACCACTGAACTAGATGACATTGATTCATGAAAAAGAACAATAGAAAAGAAAAGAGGTCAAACAAAAAGTGACCTTGATTTACAAATTCTGAATTGGCTCAAATACTGCAAAAGTGACTTCATTTTAAAATTAGGATTAAGTTTGCCCTCTCTTATTCAAAGTTCATGGAAATTTACTTTCAGAATCATGCATTATTCTTGAAGCACAAGTGAAACTTTATCATAGTGACCTATCCCTGTGTTTTAGAAAGCATGTATGGCACTGTTTAGAAATGTCCTCTTGGTGGATTATCATGCTGTTTTCGTCCCATCAAACACTGAGAGCAATTTAAAGCCAATTCAATATAAAGCTGAGGTATCAATCTACTTCACCATTCTCAAGGAATGTTTCATCCCTGGCTCTCCAAAACTTTTCATCAAAGACAAGAAAATCTGCAGAAGATTCTTGGAGATCTCGCCAAAAACCTTGGAAACAGGACCCAATTATAAATCCACAACAAGAAAACTCTGCTTAAAGTTTCTTTGAGATCCAGCCAAGAACCTTGGAAATGTGACCTGCTTACAAATTCAAAACTAAACATCTTTTGTAATGTTTACCCTCTTGATCCCACCACCATCACTGGAAGAATTGGATAGGAGTGGGCTAGAATTGGTGGTGGTTTCATCCTTGCTTACCTTGAGTCTGTGTATCCAATTCAAATCTTTTATCTGAAAACCTCACTAGCAAGGACACCATCACTACCGTAATTGTTGAATCATTAGCACTCCTGGAGTTAAACACAAATTTTCAATTCTGACATGAAGTCGTTTCTTGTTTGTACTGAATTTTGGCCAACTTTGACTACACAGGTATAAAAAGGTCCTCTTGACAATGTTCACCTTGCCATAGCTGTAAGGGCAGATGACAACATGACCTTAGTTGGAAATGTTGGCAACACATCAGTACATGTTGCCACGATGCTGACATTGTCAGCAAAAAAATGGCCAACGTCTCCATGTCGCCAACATTGTGACTGGATTCCTGGCTGGGTCACTTGTCGACTGACATGTCACCGCACACCTGCCCAGCCATATCCATGCTTCATATGACCACTACTCTGACAGCGGTAGTGGTTGTTTTTTAAGAAAAAAATGGTTCATATACATGAACTAATGTATGCGTTACCATTTTTTGACTTTCTTGTACCAACCCGCACCATTCCTACATGAGTATCTGCAAAGCTTTGCTGTTTTTTTCTTTATGTCCAAAAGAATCAGCCAACATGTCAGCTGATGTCATCCTGACACATCATATCATGTCGTCTGGCATGGTCCGGATGACAGAATTTGACGAAATGTTAGGCCAACATTCCCGAAATTTTTGCGACATGTCGGCACATGTCAGGATGATGTCATTTGGGGGTGCCCGGCAACACAACATGACGCTGACATTTCCATCTAAGAACATGACCATTTTGCCCATGCTTTCTCCATTTTATTCTTGAGTGGAAATTACACTGAAAAAAATCTGGGCCAGCAGACCCAGGTGGCATCTATGAAGTTCAAACACATATCTCCTATAATGCCGTTTGTGGGGTTATAAAGATAATAAACAAAATTTTGTGTTTCTTAATACCTGACAATTATGGGAGTGAATCTCCAAAATGGGAATTTTTATAGTGTTGTGATCGCCAAAATTTGACAGCAGGAAGAAATATAGGTGCACTAAGAGTGTCTCTAATTTTTTTTTGAAAAATTGGCCACTTTCAGCACTTCTATCATATATTTTTGTTGTTAGTTACTATGGTATTTGTGTGGTTTGAGCATGAGTACCAAGTTTGTTTATGATTTCATCATTGTAAGAATATTCTGTACATACTTTCATACAAATTGTGTGGCCATGAAGAGCCCATGAAGCTATGACCTCTGTAGATCAAACAAATTAAGGATACAAAACAGTAATAAAATCATAAAATTAATGTTTTCTCTTGCATGGCCCATGAGGTAGGTGCAGCACATCCTTTAACTTTAATGCTTTGGCCAGTTGCTGGCAGAAATAGGTCATTTGTGTATATAAATGATGGGTTAACTTGATCCTTCAATAAAAATGATACACAGGTTGCCGCAAGAGCATCAATGTGTAGAACTAGATAGTTCTGGTATTAAATCTTATGTATGTACTATATGAAGGAAGTTGGAGTAGGATCAGACAGATGAAGATGACGATGAAGTTCAACTAAAAGTGCCCATTTATGGAATTTTTTACTGTATCTTGTTGTTAAATTATACATAGATATCTTGAATGTTTTTGATGACAGAATGACAATCATTGCTTTCTAAAGTTAGTAGATAAGTATGATAACAAGGTATCTAGTGAAATTTTTATGGTGGGGAATCCATGATACACAGCCTTCATTGGCAAAAATAACTAGTATTTCACGAGTACAAAATTTTTACATGCTTCCTGCATGATATGCCCCTGCATGATATGCCTATTAGGTATGTCCATAGTATACTGAAACAAGGACAGTATGGCATTTATTCTGTTAGGTTGTCATACACACTTGGAGCATACCCTGACTAAACCAATTATGCATCCCATATAGTGTGATCATCAATTATACATTTTCTTACTCAGATGTCTATCATTTACAAGAGTTCTATGAACAAACAATTTTCAGATAAGATTGATTCTTGGCCTGAAAGAGCCAAAGATCTAAGATGGCATAGAATATTGACCTTATAAGATGAGTGGATTATTCATAACAAAGAGTTTTCAATAATAAGTTAATTGAAAGTAAAACTGTCTTACTCTTGAATGAGTATTAGCTGCTTCTCTAACTCATGGATTCAAGTAATGATTTTGTGGAGATTTTGTGGATTCCTTCTAAATTTATACATCCTGACAGCCTCCTGGTTGACGTCGTGAGCTCTGATTCTGGTTTCCAATCATTGTAAGTATAAGTTTGAAATTCAAAAGTACCAATAGCTGGTCACCATTTATCTGATCATTCTGATGAACTGCTGCATGCTCTTATTTCAAGTTGCTGCTGTATTTATTTGCATTTTCTTAACATTGTGACACTCAATTGGTCATTGCAGGTCTTGCATGCACTAAGCAAGTTCTTGTTTGTTGATTGTTGAGAGCTTTTGTTTTGAGTTTCCCCTTGATTGATGATGATTGTCATTTGTTGTCAGGCTGACACTCAATGAATTGTTGTATGCTCTTTTTTGTTGCTGCTTGATTGATTGTTGTTTGTGCTCATGGGTAAATTTTATTGTCATTGTTGCTTCAATGAATTTGACAATGCCAGTGTCACTGTGGCTGCTGGAGGAGCCCTTACCTGGCATCCGAGATGACTTGGATGGGTGAAGTAGTACTGTCTTGGAGTTGCCATGCTTTCTCATTCTTGAGAGTCATCTGTTTCTTCTACACTTTGTCTTCTTGTTGAAGTTAGTCTTCTGGGATAGATTACAAAGAAGAATGAGGGCAGTATGGAATGAAATAAAAAGAGGAACAAATATACAACATAAGGCATCTCACCTGTGGTGGATGATTGGTTTTAGTGTAAACTTCTTCTGCCCTGTCATTACGAGAGAAGAAGGCATGGCTTGCTGTTAAAGACTGCCTTCAAATAAACCACTGGCTATAGTTGGGTTGGATGATGGTTATGATGAAGGCAGGATTTTCAAATGAGGCATTTGTGCATCCATCTCATCTCCACCGAAGTAGAAACTTTCTTGGGTAGTCGGATACTGCATATAAGACTGCTTTTCCATTTCATGGCAACAGAGAGAGCAACAAAATATGGGGACTTGTGGGGTCTCAATGGATTGTGATTGATTGAATTGTTAGTGCACAATTCAGTATGTACAGAAAGGCATTAAGCATGCATTTTGACAGGCCTGCAGAGTAATACACATAAAAATTGAATGATGATAAGAAGTTGCAGATATCGAGGCATGTGGCAGTTCATTTTTGTTGATGGAATTTGCTTCATCTTAAATTTGTTGCCATTCAATCCATTGCTGGCTGACATAAACGGAATGCTTGGGAGAGGCTACCTTGGTAATCACCAGAATCTGCTGTTCTCAGTGGCCTGGAAAGTGGTCATAATTTTTGACCTGGATGAGGAGGTGTCTTCTGTGCCAACCTAAACTCATGACACATCAGAATGTACCTAAGCTTCCATGCTGAGACATGCCATGCTTCAAATACTACTTTACAAGATGTAGCAAGACA